>NSJW01000958.1:0-12607 GCA_019955255.1 Castanospermum australe
ATTTTACAGATTTTATATTATTGCTTGATCCGATTCGACCAACCGATTTAAACGGTTGAACCTGAACCTGTGCGGTCCAGTTTTAATAGCAGCAAATCTAACTGGAAAAATAATGGTAAGAGGAGGTGCAACACGAAGACATCCCAGGAGGTCACCCATCATAGTACTACTCTTGCCCAGGCACACTTAACTGCGAAGTTCTGATGGTATCTGGTGCATTGGTACTAGTATGATCGCACCGATCACCTTGGGTGCGATCAATTCCTATGTACAGATCGCTGTTATCGAAACCAAACCGAATGGTCCAACCAGTTCAGCTGGCTATGGTTCAGTCCTTATAATCGAATTTACGGTCAGACCACTTTTGACCTGTGAAAAAGCAAAAAACTAATCAAAACAGCTTGAAAAGGCCGGATCAACCAGCAGGTAATTTATTTTGTTTTCAAAAAATGCATTCTTTTTTCTTAATACTTTATGAATATTTTTACAGATTTTGTATTGTTGCTTGATCCGATTTGACTAACCGGTTTAAACGGTTGAACCTGAACCTGCATGGTCCAGTTTTAACAACAGCAAAACCAACTGGAAAAAAAAGGTAATTGGAAGGGCAACACGAAGACTTCCCAGGAGCTCACCCAACCATCCTAGTACTACTCCCGCCCTACTATGTTTAACTGCAGAGTTTTGATAGGATTCGGGGCATCAGTGCTGGTATGATAACACCTGTCACGTTAGGCGTGATGAATTCTTATGTACAGATCCCTGTTATCAAAACCAGACCGGACAGTCCAATCGGTCCAGCTGTGAGCCGAACATTCAGCCGGTTATGGTTCAGCCCTTACAACTGAATTTTCGTTCAGACCACTTTTGACCTGCCAAAACAGTACAAAACCAATCAAAACTGCTTGAAAGGGCTAGTTCAACCAGCCGGTAATTAATTTTGTTTTCAAAAAATGCATTATCTTTTCTTAACGCTTCGTGAATATTTTTTCAGATTTTATATTATTGCTTGGTCCGATTCGACCAACCGGTTTAAACGGTTGAACCTGAACCTGTATGGTCTAGTTTATACAGCAGCAAAACCAATTGGAAAAAAAAGAGTAAAAGAAGGTGCAACACATGGACTTCCTCAGGAGCGGAGTTCTGATGGGATCCGGTGCATTAGTGCTGGTACGACGCACTTGTTACGTTGGGCGCGATCAATTCCTATGTACAGATTGCTGCTATCGAAACCAGACTAGATGGTCCAACCAGTTTGGCTCCGAACCGAACATTTAACTGGTTATGGTTTAGTCCTTATAACCGAATTTACGGTTAAACACTTTCGACTTGTCAAAACAGTACAAAACCAATCAAAACCGCTTGAAAGTGCCTGTTCGGCCAGCCAGTAATTAATTGTATTTTCAAAAAATGCATTATCTTTTTTTAACGCTTGATGAATATTTTTACAGATTTATATTATGCTTGATCGGACTGACCAACCGTTTAAAAATTGAACCTTGAACCTGTACGATCCAGTTTTAACTGCAGCGAAACCAACTTGAAAAAAAAGGTAAAACAGGGCAACACGAGGACTTCCAAGAGGTCACCCATCCTAGTACTACTCTCGGCCAAGCAGGCTTAACTGCGGAGTTATGATGGGTTCCAGTGCATTAGTGCTGGTATGATCGCACCTATGTTGTTGGGCGCGATCAATTCCTATGCACAGACGCAGTTATCGAAACCAGACCGACGGTCCAACCGGTTCAACTTCTAACTGAACAATCACCGGTTTAATTTAGCCTTTATAACCAAATTTACGGTCATACCACTTTCGATTGTCAAAACTGCACAAAACCAATCAAAATGCTTGAAAGGACCTGTTCGACCTGCCAGTAATTAATTCTGTTTTCAAAAATGCATTTTCTTTTCTTTACGCTTGATGAATATTTTTACATATTTTATTTTATTGCTTGACCGGACTCGACCAACAGTTTAAATATTGAACCTGAACCTGTACGATCTAGTTTTAACTGTAGCGACACCAACTTGAAAAAAAAAGGTCAAAAGAGGTGCAACACGAGGACTTCCCAAGAGGTTACCCATCCTAGTACTACTCTCGCCCAACCACACTTAACTGCGGAATTTTCATGGGATCTGGCGCATTAGAGCTGGTAGATCGCACCTATCTCGTTGGGCGCGATCAATTCCTATGCACAGACCGCAGTTATCGAAACCAGACCAGACGGTCCACCGGTTTCAACTGCTAACCGAACAATCAACCGGTTATAAATTTCCCTTTATAACCGAATTTACGTCAGACCACTCTTGACTTGTCAAAACCGCACAAAACCGCTATGAAAGGACCTGTTCGACCAGCCAGTAATTAATTCTGTTTTCAAAAATGCATTTTCTTTTTAACGCTTGAATGAATATTTTTACAGATTTTATATTATTGCTTGATCGGACTCGACCAACCGGTTTAAATCATATAACCTGAACCTGTACGATCCAGTTTTAAACTGCAGCGAAACTAACTTGAAAAAAAAAGGTCAAAAGAAGTGGCAACACGAGGACTTCCCAAGAGGTCTCCCATCCTAGTACTACTCTCGCTTAAGCACGCTTTATTGCGGAGTTCTGATGGGATCCGGTGCATTAGTGCTGGTATGATCGCACTTATCTCGTTGTGCGCGATCAATTCCTATGCACAGACCGTAGTTATCGAAACCAGACTAGACGGTCCAACCGGTTCAACTGCTAACCGAACAATCAACCGGTTATAATTTAGCCCTCATAATCGAATTTATGGTCAGACCACTTTCGACTTGTCAAAACAGAACAAAACCAATCAAAACCGCTTGATAAGGGCCTGTTCGACCAGCCAGTAAATAATTCTGCTTTTCGAAAAATGCATTTTCCTTTTCTTAACGCTTGATGAATATTTTTACAGAATTTTATATTAATTGCTTGATCCGGACTCGACCAACCGGTTTAAACCATTGAACCTGAACCTGTACGAATCCAGTTTTAACTGCAGCAAAACCTACTTGAAAAAATATGGTCAAAAGAGGTGCAACACGTAGGACTTCCCAAGAGGTCACCCATCCTAGTACTACTCTCGGCCAAGCAGGCTTAACTGCGGAGTTATGATGGGTTCCAGTGCATTAGTGCTGGTATGATCGCACCTATGTTGTTGGGCGCGATCAATTCCTATGCACAGACGACAGTTATCGAAACCAGACCAGACGGTCCAACCGGTTTCAACTGCTAACTGAACAATCAACCGGTTATAATTTAGCCTTTATAACCAAATTTACGGTCATACCACTTTCGAATTGTCAAAACTGCACAAAACCAATCAAAACTGCTTTGAAAGGACCTGTTCGACCTGCCAGTAATTAATTCTGTTTTCAAAAAAAATGCATTTTCTTTTCTTTACGCTTGATGAATATTTTTACATATTTTATTTTATTGCTTGACCGGACTCGACCAACAGGTTTAAATAATTGAACCTGAACCTGTACGATCTAGTTTTAACTGTAGCGACACCAACTTGAAAAAAAAAGGTCAAAAGAGGTGCAACACGAGGACTTCCCAAGAGGTTACCCATCCTAGTACTACTCTCGCCCACCACACTTAACTGCGGAATTTTTCATGGGATCTGGCGCATTACTGCTGGTATGATCGCACCTATCTCGTTGGGCGCGATCAATTCCTATGCACAGACCGCAGTTATCGAAACCAGACCAGACGGTCCTACCGGTTCAACTGCTAACCGAACAATCAACCGGTTATAATTTACCCTTTATAACCAAATTTACGGTCAGACCACTCTTGACTTGTCAAAACCGCACAAAACCGCTTGAAAGGACCTGTTCGACCAGCCAGTAATTAATTCTGTTTTCAAAAAATGCATTTTCTTTTCTTAACGCTTGATGAATATTTTTACAGATTTTTATATTATTGCTTGATCGGACTCGACCAACCGGTTTAAATCATATAACCTGAACCTGTACGATCCAGTTTTAACTGCAGCGAAACTAACTTGAAAAAAAAAGGTCAAAAGAAGTGCAACACGAGGACTTCCCAAGAGGTCTCCCATCCTAGTACTACTCTCACCCAAGCACGCTTTAACTGCGGAAAGTTCTGATGTGGATCCGGTGGATTAGTGCTGGTATGATCGCACTGATCTCGTTGAGCGCGATCAATTCCTATGCACAGACCGTAAGTTATCGAAACCAGACCAGACTGGTCCAACCTGGTTCAACTGCTAACCGAACAATCAACCGGTTATAATTTAGCCTTTTATAACCAAATTTACGGTAAAACCACTTTCGACTTGTCAAAACAGTACAAAACCAATCAAAACCGCTTGAAAGGACCTGTTCGATCCAGCCAGTAATTAATTCTGTTTTTCAATAAAATGCATTTTCTTTTCTTAACGCTTGATGAATATTTTTACAGATTTTATATTATTGCTTGATCGGACTAGACCAACCGGTTTAAATAATTGAACCTGAACCTGTACGATCAGTTTTAACTGGCAGCGAAACCAACTTGAAAAAAAAAGGTCAAAACAGAGGCAACACGAGGACTTCCCAAGAGGTCACCCATCCTAGTACTACTCTCGGCCAAGCAGGCTTAACTGCGGAGTTATGATGGGTTCCAGTGCATTAGTGCTGGTATGATCGCACCTATGTTGTTGGGCGCGATCAATTCCTATGCACAGACGACAGTTATCGAAACCAGACCAGACGGTCCAACCGGTTCAACTTCTAACTGAACAATCAACCGGTTATAATTTAGCCTTTATAACCAAATTTACGGTCATACCACTTTCGAATTGTCAAAACTGCACAAAACCAATCAAAACTGCTTGAAAGGACCTGTTCGACCTGCCAGTAATTAATTCTGTTTTCAAAAAATGCATTTTCTTTTTCTTAACGCTTGATGAATATTTTTACATATTTTATATTATTGCTTGACCGGACTCGACCAACAGGTTTAAATAATTGAACCTGAACCTGTACGATCCAGTTTTAACTGTAGCGACAACCAACTTGAAAAAAAAAGGTCAAAAGAGGTGCAAACACGAGGACTTCCCAAGAGGTCACCCATCCTAGTACTACTCTCGCCCAAGCACGCTTAACTGCGGAAAGTTTTCTGATGGGATCCGGTGCATTAGTGCTGGTATGATCGCACCTATCTCGTTGAGGCGCGATCAATTCCTATGCACAGACCGCAGTTATCGAAACCAGACCAGACGTCCAACCGGTTCAACTGCTAACCGAACAATCAACCGGTTATAATTTAGCCTTTATAACCAAATTTACGGTCAGACCACTTTCGACTTGTCAAAACCAATAAAAACCGCTTGAAAGGACCTGTTCGACCAAGCCAGTAATTAATTCTGTTTTCAAAAAATGCATTTTCTTTTCCTTAACGCTTGATCCGAATATTTTTTCAGAATTTTATATTATTGCTTTGATCGGACTCGACCCAACCAGTTTAAATAATTGAACCTAAACCTGTACGATTCCAGTTTTAACTGCAGCGAAACCCAACTTGAAAAAAAAAGGTTAAAAGAGGTGCAACACGAGGATTTCCTAAGGAGGTCACCCATCCTAGCACTAATCTCGCCCAAGCACGCTTAACTGCGGAGTTCTGATGGGATCCGATGCAATTACTGCTGATATGATAACCACCTATCTCGTTGCGGGCGATCAATTCCTATGCAACAGACCGCTATTATCGAAATCAGACCAGACGGTCCAACCGATTCAACTGCTAAGGCGAACAATCAACCGGTTATAATTTAGCCTTTATAACCAAATTTACGGTCAGACCACTTTCGACTTGTCAAAACAGCACAAAACCAATCAAAACCGCTTTGAAAGGACCTGTTCGACCAACTACTAATTAACTCTGTTTTCAAAAAATGCATTTTCTTTTCTAACGCTTGATGAATATTTTTTAACAGATTTTATATTATTGCTTGATCGGACTCGACCAACCGGTTTTAAATAATTGAACCAGAAAACCTGTACGATCCAGTTTTAACTGCAGCGAAACCAACTTCAAAAAAAAGGGTCAAAAGAGGTGGAACACGAGGACTGCTCAAGAGGTCACCCATCCTAGTACTACTCTCGCCCAAGCACGCTTAACTGCAAAGTTCTGATGTGATGCGGTGCATTAGTGCTAGTAAGACTGCACCAATCTCGTTGAGTGCAATCAATTCCTATGCATAGACCGCAGTTATCGAAAAAAGACTAGACTGTCCAACCGGTTTAACTGCTAACTGAATAATCAACCGGTTATAATTTAGCCTTTATAACCAAATTTACGGTCAGTACCACTTTCGACTTGTCAAAACAGCAAAAAACCAATCAAAACCGCTTGAAAGGACCTGTTCGACCTAGCAGTAATTAATTCTATTTTCAAAAAATGCATTTTCTTTTCCTAACACTTGATGAATATTTTTACAGATTTTATATTATTATTTGATCGGACTCGACCAACCGGTTTAAATAATTGAACCTGAGCCTGTACGATCCAGTTTTAACTGCAACGAAACCAATGTGAAAAAAAAAGGTCAAAAGAGGTGCAACACGAGAACTTCCCAAGAGGTCATCCATCCAATTACTACTCACGCCCAAACACACTTAACTGCGGAGTTCTGATGGGATCCAATGCATTAGTGCTGGTATGATCCCACTTATCTCGTTGGGCGCGATCAATTCCTGTGCACAGACCGCTGTTATCGAAACCAGACCAAGACGGTCCAACCAGTTCAACTGCTAACCGAACAATCAACCGGTTATAATTTAGCCTTTATAACCACATTTACGGTCAGACCACTTTCGACTTGTCAAAAGAGCACAAAACCAATCAAAACCGCTTGAAAGGACCTGTTCGACCAGCCAGTAATTAATTCTGTTTTCAAAAAATGCATTATCTTTTCTTAACGCTTCGTGAATATTTTTACAGATATTATATTATTGCTTGATCGGACTCGACCAACCGGTTTAAATAATTGAACCTGAACCTGTACGATCCAGTTTTAACTGCAGTGAAACCAACTTGAAAAAAAAAAGGTCAAAAGAGGTTCAATTATTTAAACCGGTTGGTCGAGTCCGATCAAGCAATAATATAAAATCTGTAAAAAATATTCATCAAGCGTTAAGAAAAGAAAATGCATTTTTTTTGAAAACAGAATTAATTACTGGCTGGTCGAACAGGTCCTTTCAAGCGATTTTGATTGGTTTTGTGTTGTTTTGACAAGTCGAAAGTGGTCTGACCATAAATTTGGTTATAAAGGCTAAATTATAACCGGTTGATGGTTCGGTTAGCAGTTGAACCGGTTGAACCGTTTGGTCTAGTTTTATAACTGCGGTCTGTGCATAGGAATTGATCGCGCCTAAGAAATACATGCAATCATACTAGCACTAATGCACCGGATCCCATCAGAACTTCGCAGTTAAGCGTGCTTGGGGGAGAGTAGTACTAGGATGGTGACCACTTGGGAAGTCCTCGTGTTGCACTTCTTTTGACCCTTTTTTTTCAAGTTGGTTTCGCTGCAGTTAAAACTGGATCGTACTGGTTCAGGTTCAATTATTTAAACCGGTTGGTCGAGTCCGATCAAGCAATAATATAAAATCTGTAAAAATATTCACGAAGCGTTAAGAAAAGATAATGCATTTTTTGAAAACAGAATTAATTACTGGCTGGTCGAACAGGTCCTTTCAAGCGATTTTGATTGGTTTTGTGCTGTTTTGACAAGTCGAAAGTGGTCTGACCGTAAATTTGGTTATAAAGGCTAAATTATAACCGGTTGATTGTTCAGTTAGCAGTTGAACCGATTCAACCGTCTGGTCTGGTTTCGATTAACAGCGGTCTGTGGATAGGAATTGATCGCACCCAACGAGATAGGTACGATCATACCAGCTCTAATGCACCGGATCCTATCAGAACTCCGCAGTTAAGCATGCTTGTTGGAGAGTAGTACTTGGATGGTGACCACTTGGGAAGTCCTCGTGTTGCACCTCTTTTTGACCCTTTTTTTTCAAGTTGGATTTCGCTGCAGTTAAAACTGGATCGTACAGGTTCAGGTTCAATTATTTAAACCGGATGGTCGAGTGGAATCAAGCAATAACATAAAATCTGTAAAAACATTCATCAAGCGTTAAGAAAAGACAATGCATTTTTTTGAAAACAGAATTAATTACTGGCTGGTCGAACAGGCCCTTTCAAGCGGTTTTGACTGGTTTTGTGCTGTTTTGACAAGTCAAAAATGATCTAACCGTAAATTCGGTTATAAGGGCTAAATTATAACCGGTTGATTGTTCGGTTAGCAGCTGAACCGATTCAACTGTCTGGTCTGGTTTCGATAACAACGGTCTGTGCATAGCAATTGATCGCGCCCTACGAGGTAGGTGCGATCATTCCAGCACTAATGCACTGGATCGCATCAGAACTCTGCAGTTAAGCGTGCTTGGGTGAGAGTTGTACTAGGATGGGTGACCTCTTGGGAAGTCCTCGTGTTGCACCTCTTTTGAATTTTTTTTTTTCAAGTTAGTTTTGCTGCTGTTAAAACTGGATCGTACAGGTTTCAGGTTCAATTGTTTAAATCGGTTGGTCGAGTCGGATTAAGCAATAATATAAAATCTGTAAAAATATTCATCAAGCGTTAAGAAAAAATAATACATTTTTTTAAAACAGAATTAATTACTGGCTGGTCGAACAGGCCCTTTCAAGCGGTTTTTGATTAGTTTTGTGTTGTTTTGAGAAGTCAGAAGTGGTCTGACCGTAAATTCGGTTATAAGTGCTAAATTATAACCGGTAGATTGTTCGGTTAGCAGTTGAACCGGTTGGACTGTCTGGTCTGGTTTCCATAACAACGGTCTGTGCATAGGAAGTGATCGTGCTCAACGAGATAGGTGCGATCATACCAGCAGTAATGCACCAGATCCCATCAGAACTCCGCAGTTAAATGTGCTTAGGTGAGAGTAGTACTAGGATGGGTGACCTCTTTTGAAGTTCTCGTGTTGCACCTCTTTTGAACTTTTTTTTTCAAGTTGGTTTTGCTGCAGTTAAAACTGGATCGTACACGTTCAGGTTCAATTGTTTAAACTGGTTGGGTCGAGTCCGGATCAAGCAATAATATAAAATCTGTAAAAATATTCATCAAGCGTTAAGAAAAGATAATGCATTTTCTTTGAAAACAGAATTAATTACTCGGCTGGTCGAACATGTCCCTTTCAAGCGGTTTTGATTGGTTTTGTGCTTGTTTTGACAAGTCCGAAAGTGGTCTGACCGTCAAAATTCGGTTATAAGGGCTAAATTATAACCGGTAGATTGTTCGGTTAGCAGTTGAATCGGTTGGACTGTCTGGTCTGGTTTCCATAACAACGGTCTGTGCATAGGAACTGATCGCGCTCCAACGAGATAGGTGCGATCATACCAGCAGTAATGCACCAGATCCCATCAGAACTCCGCAGTTAAAATGTGCTTAGGTGAGAGTAGTACTAGGATGGGTGACCTCTTGGGAAGTCCTCGTGTTGCACCTCTTTTGACCTTTTTTTTCAAGTTGGTTTTGCTGCAGTTAAAACTGGATCGTACAGGTTCAGGTTCAATTTTTTAAACTGGTTGGTCGAGTTGGATCAAGCAATAATATAAAATCTGAAAGTGTATTCATCAAGCGTTAAAAAAAGATAATGCATTTTTCACAAACAGAATTATTTACTGGCTGGTCGAACAAGCCCTTTCAAGCGGTTTTGATTGATTTTGTGCTATTTTGACAAGTCGAAAGTGGTCTGACCGTAAATTCGGTTATAAGGACTAAATTATAACCGGTTGAATGTACGGTTAGCTGTTGAACCGGTTGAACCGTCTGGTCTGATTTCGATAACAGCGGTCTGTGCATAGGAATTGATCGCGCCCAACGAGATAGGTGCGATTATACCAGCACTACTGCACTGGATCCCATCAGAACTCCGCAGTTAAGCGTGTACGGGCGAGAGTAGCACTTGGAAGGATGACCTCTTGGGAAGTTCTCGTGTTGCACCTCTTTTTGACCTTTTTTTTTCAAGTTGGTTTTGCTGCAGTAAAAACAGGATCGTACAGGTTCAGGTTCAATTGTTTAAACCGGTTGGCCGAGCTGGATGAAGTAATAACATAAAATCTGTAGAAATATTCATCAAGCGTTAAGAAAAGACAATACTTTTTTTGAAAACATAATTAACTACTGGTTGGTCGAACAGGCCCTTTCAAGCGGTTTTGATTGGTTTTGTACTGTTTTGACAAGTCGAAAGTGGTCTGACCATCAATTCGGTTATAAGGGCTAAATTATAACCGATTGATTGTTCGGTTAGTAGTTGAACTGGTTAGACCGTCTAGTCTGGTTTCAATAACAGCGGTCTGTGCATAGGAATTGATCCCGCCCAACCAAATAGGTGCGGTCGTACCAGCACTAATGCACCGGATCCCATCAGAACTCTGCAGTTAAGCGCGCCTGGGCGAGAGTAGTACTAGGGTGGGTGACATCTTGGGAAGTCCTCATGTTTCACCTCTTTTGACCTTTTTTTTCTAGTTAGTTTTGCTACAGTTAAAACTGGATCGAACAGGTTAAGGTGCAATTGTTTACGCCGGTGGGTCTAGCCGGATCAAGCAATAACATAAAATCTGTAGAAATATTCATCAAGCGTTAAGAAAAGATATTGCACTTTCTGCAAACAAAATTAATTACTGACTGGTCGAAGAAACCCTTTCAAGCGGTTTTGATTGGTTTTGTGCTGTTTTGACAAGCCGAAAGTGGTCTGACCGTAAAGTTGGTTATAAGGGCTAAATTATAACCGCTTGATTGTTCGGTTAGCAGTTGAACCGGTTGGACCGTGTAGTCTGGTTTCGATAACAGCGGTCTGTGCATAGGATTTGATCGCGCCCAACGAGATAGGTGCGATCATACCAGCACTAATCAACCGGATCCCAATCAGAACTACGCAGATAAGCGTGCTTGGCGAGAGTAGTACTAGGTTGAGTGACCACTTGGGAAGTCCTCGTGTTGTGCCTCTTCTGACATTTTTTTTCAAGTTGGTTTTGCTGCAGTTAACACTAGATCGTACAGGTTCAGGTTCAATCGTTTTAAATTGGTTGGTCGAGTCGGATCAAAGCAATAAAATAAAATCTGTAAAAATATTCATCATGCATTAAGAAAAGATAATGAATTTTTTGAAAACAAATTAATTACTGGCTGGTCGAACAGGCCCTTTCAAGCGGTTTTGATTGGTTTTGTGTTGTTTTGACAAGTCGAAAGTGGTCTGACCATAAATTCAGTTATAAGGGCTAAATTATAACCAGTTGGTTGTTCGGTTAACAGTTGAACCGGTTGGACCGTTTGGTCTGGTTTCAATAACAGCGGTCTGTGCATAGGAATTGACCGCGGCCAACGAGATAGGTTCAATCATACCAGCACTAATGCACCAGATCCCATTAGAACTCCGCAATTAAGCGTGCTTGGGCGAGAGTAGTACAATAATGGGTGACCTCTTGGGAAGACCTCGTGTTGCACCTCTTTTGACCTTTTTTTTTCAAGTTGGTTTTGCTGCAGTTAAAACTGTATCGTATAGGTTCAGGTTCGATGTTTAAACCGGTTGGTCGAATCGGATCAAGCAAGAATATAAAATCTGTAAAAAATATTCATCAAGCATTAAAAAAAGATAATGCATTTTTTGAAAACACAATTAATTACTGGTTGGTCGAACAGGCCCTTCAAGCGGTTTTGATTGGTTTTGTACTGTTTTGAATAGTCGAAAGTGGTCTGACCGTAAATTCGATTATAAGGGCTAAATTATAACCGGTTGATTGTTCGTTAGCAGTTGAACCGGTTGGACCGTCTGGTTAATCGCAGTCTGTGCATAGGAATTGATCGCGCCCAACCTTATAGTTGCGATCATGACAGCACTACAACACAGGATCCCATCAGAACTCTACAGTTAAGCGTGCACGGGCAAGAGTAGTACTAGGATGGTGGACCTTTTGGGAAGTCCTCGTGTTGCACTTCTTTTGACCTTTTTTTTTCAAGTTGTTTTGCTGCAGTTTAAAAGCATCGTACAGGTTCAGGTTCAATTGTTTAAACCGGTTGGTCGAGCCGGATCAGCAATAACATAAAAATCTTAAAATATTCATCAGCGTTAAGAAAAGAACTTTTTTTGAAAACAGATTAATTACTGCTGGTCGAACAGGCCCTTTCAAGCGGTTTTGATTGGTTTTTGGCTATTTGACAAGCCGAAAGTGGTCTGACCGAAAATTCAGTTATAAGGCTAAATTATAACCGGTTGATGTTTGGTTAGCAGTGAACGGTTGGACCGTCTCTTTAACCGCGGTCTGCATAGGAATGGATCCCGCCCAACCATTTACGTGCGGTCATACCAGCACTACACAGTGGATCCAATCAGAACTCTGCAGTTAAGCGTTGGGCGAGAGTAGTACTAGGATGGGTGACCTCTGGAGGTCCTCTGTTTGCACCTCTTTTGACTTTTTTTTTCAAGTTGGTTTTGCTGCAGTAAAAACAGGATCGTACAGGTTCAGGTTCAATTGTTTAAAACCGGTTGGCCGAGCTGGATGAAAATAA
>NSJW01000959.1:0-22828 GCA_019955255.1 Castanospermum australe
TTTTTTTATAAATATATTTTATATTATATATATACATCCATGTTTAAAAATTTATATTAAAATATGTATTTGAATTTTGTACTGCTAGTTTCAACATAATTTTAAAAATTATTTAAAAAATTTACTAATGACACAACATAGGAATAATTTGGTTTATACTCATGGAAGAAAAACACCGAGATAATTAAAAAAATAAACTTGAAACTGCATTGAAAAAAAAAAGAAGGTCAAAAGACTTTGTTAGTGCTATATGGAAATCGGCATTAAATGAAGAGCAAGTAGATCGTGATATATTTTTAGAAGAAAATTCATTATTCATTGTGGACTCTTAAATTTTTTTCATTCTAAAATATAATATATCTGATATAATATAAAATCTGAAACCATTAAACATCAAGCACTAGTGGTTTAGTCGTAGAGCATTAGCTTCAACATTTCTTTGGCTGCACGGGTTCGATCTTATTAGTCACACTGTGACCAAAGAAAAATCTCAGGATTTAAACATTGTTCTTCTCCTAAAGTTTTTCTTAAGAGGCAGATTGAGATGAAACATATGCAAATGAGGGGCTTGCCACTTTCAAGCTCCTTCTTTTCTCCTTCGATCAAGGTCTATTATATCTCCACCTCACCCAAACGTCCTCCATTTCATTTCCATTGCTTCTCTTCCCACCAAGCTCAAACAATGCCGTACTCACCAAGACAAAAATGACGCTAATCTGTCTAACTAATCCACCTCAAACTTAGAAAAACAAAAAAAAGCTCATGATTCTTTTTAGTGTGAAAAAAATGTTGGATTTTGAAAGTGATGTTACCTTTGGAACCCAGCAAATTTAACAAATATTTTTCCATCCAACAGAACATGAGTAAGAAGAAAGCGGAACTTTGAAAGAGAAGGATTTGAAATCTGTGAACTTGGTCTCAGGTTGGATTGTTGAAAATTTTACTAACATTTTGTCGTTTTGAACCCCTAACATTATAGGTAAGGTTCGTTTAGAACGGAATTTATTTTTACTACACCAATAACATTTAGATTTTATATATATATATATATATATATATATATCGGGTCAATTGAGTTGGACCAATTAAACAAGGACATGTTATTAATATTGGTTGAGTTGTAAAACTTATCTTTGTCTCAAAAGTTCCTTTATTTTACAAAACCATCCTACCTTAAAATCAACTTTACCCAAATGTTCTTTTATTTTACAAAACCACCACACCTCAAAATAAGCTTAGATGGAGGGAGGACGGCAGCAAAGAGATAGTTGCCAGAGTAGCAGCACAATGGGGCAGCCAACCCATTCCCTTATCAATGCACCTCAAGCAAGGAAATTATGAACTGGAGATCCCTGATTCTACCATTTGATTCCAAGAAACTTTGGGAAATTTGTCCAATAATACTAGCAAGCCACTATTATGGGTCGAATTGGTCGAACCTACCATTGTTCTGAGCTATTGTTTTGAGCCTTTATTTATGCACTTTACTAATGTTAACTAAAATAGTCAATTAATTTTGCTTCCACATCACCAATGATTTTCTTCCGAGCGATGCTTCCAACGAAGAAAATGGATCTGATCGAAAACAATCAATTATGAGACAGGTAATGGAAGCAAAACGGTTGAACAAGAGTGATACTGTGAGAAACAGACAGAGCTTCAACAAAGGAAGATTCTGAAGAACAAAAGGCAAAGCGTAGGAAAACATAATCACAAGCTCGTTTCTCTGACAATGCCAATGAAGGTTTTCGGCGATCGGAAATAGAAAGGAGCAGAAAGATGAAGAGGAGGAAACTCAAAGGAGGTGAGAGAAGGAAACACCACAAGCTACACTAATTGCATTTCTCATTTCTTTGCCAACGAGTTCAGGGTCGTTGGAGAGAGTAAAGGCAAGCACCTCAGGCAAGCCATGGAAGTCAATATAGCACAAGCCAATAACATCACTTCCTTGCCTAAGGTGCGTTGAGTAGTTTTCTATAAAATAAGGGAATGGGTGGATGCGACGCCATAGTGCCACTGCTCCGACGAGTATTTCTTGATCACCGTCCTCCTCCATGCAACGTAGCAGGGTTTCAAAACCCTTCTAATTTTAAGGGTACCGAAGAAGTCACCATACATATATATAGATACGCACATCATATTATATGTTGATGTGTCCTAATTTAATATTTCCATTGTATATTTCTATCTTAATTTAACACATTTATTGTAATCTTTTCCTTTTTTTTAGATATTAGATGTTATTTAACAACAAATCTACATTAAAAAAAATTATCCTGTTCTACCTTCTCCAATCCATTACTATTGAAGACTTAGAACATTCTCCAATGCAGAATTCAAAATATAAAAAATATATTCTTATTGAAGTAAAAAATGAAAGCTTATCTGCATATTTAAATCATAAATTTAACCTATTTTTATAAAAATATTTATTAATTTTATTTTAAAAATTTAATTATAAATATTAATATACAACTACTGTGCAACACGTATGCTAAATTATTGACTAGTTATGTATTAAAATAAACGTCTTTTGCGTGTTTGTTTTGGTTTACCATTCCATTTTTTTCTTTATTAACATAAAAATATCTCACACTATGAAATAAAGTATGAGGGTACACCTGAAAAAAAATATATAAAATAGCAACACCAGCCATTGAGGTAACTAAGAGAAGGTGGTGGCATCTGTCACGGCTGTCCCCGAAAGGATACCGTCACGAAATGGCATGATAAATTGAAAAAAAAAAATAGAGTAGTCACTAATAATTATTTGATAAAAAATTTGAAAAACTCTTTTGACAAAAATAAAAAAATTAATCTATAAATCAGGTCAAATTTAGGAGTTTATTTATATAGGGAAGAATAGAATCTTAATTCTAGTACACTTCTGATATATTTATCTTAATATGGTTATCTTAAGTTAATTATGTAAATTTTTAATAACTTTAAAATATTTAAATTATCCCTTTAATAAAAATAAAATTAAAATAATCACAAAAATAATTAAAAAATTAAATAAAAATATTTATAATTTTAACTTGTCAGAAAGTATTTATAGGTTGGTTAATTTTATATTAAAAAATGTTAAATTTCTTAAAGGAAAAATAATTTTTTTTTGAGAAAGGTTAAAATTATTAAATTTACCTAAAAGAATTTACAATGACACCAGGCCATATAATAAATTCTTATAACGGCAAATCATATTGACTCCAACAATATTGAAAATGGCATAATACCATATAATCAGCACGAACGAACATTATTTGACCCACAATTACTTTTATTAAGCACAAATAAAAAAACTTGAAAAATTAATATTATGTTAAGATACCCACAAGCGCACTTAAGAAAAAAAAAAAAGGAACTGTAAAACATAACATACATCTTTCTTTTTTTTTATTTATTATTTATTATTTTTTTCAAGAAACTAAAGCAAAGTTCATGATGCGAACAACGGGAATGATACAGAAATATGTAGTAAATTAAAACAAATAATACCATTAGGCATAAGAACGAGATAAATCTTTTTTTTTCTTTTGTTTTTTAGATTTATTGATCTTTTATGCAAACATTTTCATTTGACACCTATCATACTAAGACCTGCCAGCAAACATCTACTTGCCTCCTTTTGTTTTTCATTTCATATCTACTCTTCAGGAATGATAAACTCATATTATCACGTGGCATGAAGAAACACCGCCGCTTAAGCTAAAAAGCAACCCCTTTTTCCTTCCTTTTTGTATTATTACTTGATATCCTAATATGTCGTTGTTATTGAAATATCAACATAATTGAAATGAAGAAAGAAAACAAAAGGAGACGCAATATACATAAAGATATGCACATGGAAATCGCAGTTAAGCTGCTACTGAAGCTCCTCATTGGTATATATACCATGATCATCCAAACACTGCACGTGGATCGGCTAAAACACCAAGACCGAATTCAAGACTCTTTTCTCCCTTTTTTTTTAAAAAAAATTATCAATTAATTCTTATAATATTACTTAATTTAAATTTTAATCTTTATAATTTTTTTTATTTGGATATCGATTCCTATAATTTCACTCATTTAAATTTTGGTCTTTATTATTAAAATATTAATTTTTATATTTTTTTATTTACATTTTAGTCTTTATAATTTCTATTCATTAAAATAATAATCTTTATTTTTTTAGAAAAGATTGATCTCTATAATTTTTAATTATTAAAATATTATTAGTTTTTTGATAAATTAAAATTTAAATAAGTAAAATTATAAAAATTAATATAAAAAAATTATAAAGAACTAAAATTTAAATTGAATAAAAATATAAAAATTAATTTATTTATTTTAATATTTTTATTTATTTATTTTATTTTATGGAACAACTACAATCACACGAAGGATTTGGCTAAGCTTACTGTGAATAAAAAAACTGCTTATGCTAAAAGCTGAAGAGAGCAACCAACATCCCTTGACTATTTACATGAAACAGAGCATTGTATATGAATCAGAATCATCATAGTTTTAAATTATGATTATAGTTGTTCATCATAGTTTTAAATTATGATTATAGTTATTGATGCAGTTATGTTATGATAATAAAAATTACCAGACAACTATCAAAAAATATAATTCATGTAATTGCAATTGCGACAGTTACGTTATAATTATGGTAATTATGTAACAGTAATATTACGACTACAATTATAATTGCGGATCTTAATTTAGAACCACGCAGAGCATTATAAAACCAGGCCACTTCTACTTAAAAATTTTACAGTTCAACCCATTCACAGCGGCAAAGACCAAACCAAAAATCATCTGTGCTTTAATTTTTTGAGTCACAGCGGTCAAATATTTTTGATGAGTGTTGACAACTCTAACAATGCAAAATCGGAAATAAGCTAAGCTAATAGCCCACCCATTCACCCCCATACACTTGAAGGGAGGAATTAGTATTATTGTCGTTTCTTTTCAGCTTTCTATCAAGCAAGTTATGAGCAGCAAATGAAACACTTATAAATAGAATTAACAGGACACTACCGCAAACTCAGTTTATACAATCCATAAACCATACAACAACTGAGAAGAAACTAGACACAATCAATCTGTGGACCTTAAGAGACAAAAATATACATTCAAATGCCAAACATAAGAGCAAACTTCTTAAGTTACCAATGGGTTCTTTCTGAACTCTCCGAAGATGCCCAAGCACCCTGCCTTCTCCAACACTCACTGCTCCTGCTCTTCTCCCTCTCTTTTCTGTGTTTCTTTCCTTTTAACTCTCTATTTTTCTCCGCATCTCACCCCTCCCATGGTCTCCATATTAACAGACAAGAGATGAGGGAAAACTCGTTACCAAGATTTTAAATTGCAATTACGGTGACTTGCGGTCACGGTCGCCTTCATAGGCTGATGCAAACTGATGCGGTCCAATACTGGGCCGCATCCGTAGTATGTCACGGTCGCGACAGCTGAAATGTTGCAGCCAAAATATTGGGGCCGCATCAAATGTAGGTCACAATTTAAAATCTTGCATGTCACCATAGAGCTGACCGGAGGAACTGTGATCTTAGGATAGTAGGAGGTAGTTGCTTGTCTTCTCAAGTCATCTCCCCCCATTCTTTCCATTGCTACCTTTTTCTTGAATTGTGTGCACTGTTCCTTTTCATTTCAGCCTCCAACCTTCGCTCATTCTGCAGTGGCGGTTACGTAACGCAGTTTTGGCTTCCATCCGCGGAGGCTTTGAGGTCTGCTGGTCAAAGAGCTTGGTGGGCAAGTTTTTTTTGTTGTTTTTGTTTCGGTTTTCAAAAGCTGAGCACGCGAGGTCTAAAGGTCCAAATAGAAGCCAGCCTGTACAACGAAGAAGAAAGATGCAGGGATGATTTTTACTGCGCAAAGGACTCTCTTTTTTGTTTTTGTTGTTTTGGGCTTTTTAACATGTTTCGGGTAAGATGAATTGGATTATAGAAAATAAGTGGGTTTGGGCTATGGCTCCAAGCCATTCATCTTATTTTAATCAATTTTTTCTAATAATTTTTTTCATTTTTATTTTATTTTTTTGTATGTTTCATTTTATATATACATACATATTTAATAAAAATTTTATAGGTTATTGCAATGTTCTGAAAATTGGACCGGACCGACCGGTTCAACTGATCGGATCGGGAGCCGGTCCCCTTGCTGGTTCGGGTGATCTCTCCTAACCAGTGAGGTCAAAAACCGGTGAACCGGTTTTAAACCGACTAAACCGGTCAACCTGGTACTGGTCCATGCGGTTAACGATTCAGACCTTTTTTTTTTGAATCAATTCTAAGTGAAACGACGTCGTTTTGGTTGCCCTTTTACAAAAAAAAAATGAAAATGGCGTCGTTTTAGGGGTTTGAAAAGTTGTAAGTACCAGAAAGTTCAGAATACGAAGAAGATGAATGACGTCGCGTCGTTATTTGTATTCAGCAACGATGATGAAGACGCAAACTAAGATCTGAGCCTCAAGATCGTCGAAAAGGCCCTGTGAATGCATGCGGCGAGGCTGGTCCCAAATGACGACTTATTGGACGGCAACGGTGGCGGTGATGATGGCGATGTTGGTTCGCTTACCTCGTCGGCCAGGCAACCCAAACTTGCAGTGGAGCGACACGATGGGAAAGAAGATAAAGAAGACAGTTTGGAGATCGAAGTGTAAATTAATGAAGTGGGAGGGAGAATCGAAGAAGAGATGGTGGTGGGAGTATAGGGGAAAAGAAGAGAAGAGAAGAAGGCGGGAAGCAGAAGAGAAAAAGGCAGAGTCTGGAGTCTCTGTACACGCGATGTGATGTTGGTTCACCGTTCACGAGGACAAAATGATATCTTTGATCTTCTCACCTTTGTATATTTTAATGTTTTAATATTGAATAATTATAAAATATTTTTTTAATATAAATTTTTATTATTCAATTTAAATTTTTTTTAAGTATATCATATATCATTAACTAAATTGTGAACTATGTGAATTATATTTATTTTAATTAATTTATGTGTTATGTTGTTATATGAATTAATGTTGTATTATTTATATGAATGTAATATTTTTTATTTTATGACTTTATTTTTTTATATTTTAAATAATTTTATTATTATTTTGTATTGAATTTTATTTATTTTATTAGTATATAAATAATTATATACATATATATATATATATATATATATATATATATATATATACTTATGTTTATATATAAATATAAATATATATTTAATTATATTCCGATTCGACCACGGTTTCGACCATTAAACCTTGAATCAGTACCTCGACCGATTCAATGACCGGTTCAATTTTCAGAACCTTGGATTATTGGACAAAATGAGAGTGTTCACAGTATACTTCACAAAAAATTTATTTTATGACAATATTATAGTCAAAAAAATACTATCTATGTCAACAGCACAATGGTTGTTGATAAAAAAGATTAATGATAATACTCATCTATTATAGTTGGCTTTCTTGGTAGACCTTTAATTCATAACAACTATATGATTTGGATATCAATCTTAGGATCCTCATTGATAAGCAATATATAATCCCATTATAAATTTTACAAAAATTCACAGTTTGAACTTGTCAGTTTTATTTTAAATAAGAAGTCAAATCGAATCAAATCACTCTTATTTAGTTTGATTCATTTTGGTGCAATTAGTTTTTCAACAAGTACTTTTTTTTTTCAAATAATTCATATCAAACCTTACTTTTTTCTTTTCATGATCCAATTAACATAAAGTAAGCCTATAAATCTTAATATAAACATAAGTAAATAGATATTAACAACAAATTAATTTAAACATTTCTATACAAATAATATCAAATAAATATCTAGTCATTTATAAGTTATATATATAATTTACATACTTATATGAAGAGGGATCAGTTTGCATCAGTGTAAAAATCAAACTCTTATGTCAATATCTAACCATTGATTTCAATTTGATTTGATGGTTTATAAAAACCTAATTTAATAAAAAAAGATAATAATATCAATTATCTTTAATAGTAGAATCTATTTTTAATGGAGAAAGATATTTTGATTCTGTTCATTAAATTAAAAATAAATCAAATAACATATATATTTTTAACAAAAACAAAAAATATTATAATTTTTAATAAATGTTAATAAATGGCATGAAATATTCAAAATTTATTAGTTACTTGAAATAATATTCAAAATATTAATAATACTTATACAAATATTTTAAGAAAATATTTACGTAAATAATATTATATTTAATTATAGTATTGAAGTTCTTATTAGGATTTACAGTTATATATTACAATTATAAAATTTAAATAATTAATTAACATAATTACTAAAATAATAATAATAATAATATATTTATTTAATATTTTGTTATATAGTTAATTAATATTATTGATTATATATTTTTAAATTATTATTTAACAATCTAATTATTGAAATATATTATTATCATCAATTATTGATTTTATGATAATATTTTTATACATATTTTATAAAAAAAATGTAATTTTTACTCTTTTATAAAAATTAATTTATTTTTTAATATTTTTCATTTTTTTAAATTTAATAAATGGAGAAAAATTATCTTTCTTCATTTAATATAAATTATTTATTCTTTCTACATTAAATATAGATTTACTATATCTTTTTTTCATTAAACTGATCTCTCTTATATATTAATATATATATATATATATATATATATATATATATATATATATATATATATGTATATATGTATAATTAGATGAATTCAATTTAATTGGGTTTGGTTTGGTTTTTAAAAATGTAAACTGTAAACCAAATTAATTGGTTTTCATAAAAAGATAACTAAATAAAATAAAAATTAATTAGTTTTTTAAGGTTTTTAATTTTTTCAACTTGGATCAGTTTACTTTGGATATGTCTCACTCGGGTTGTTAGTTTGTCTTTACCTTAAAATGGGTAGAGATTTTTTTTCACCCTAAACTTTTATTGACAAAAAAATTATGAATTTTGTTAAAATGTATCTTTAAAAAATAAAAATAAAAATTACTAAATAAAAAATAAAAGTATTTAATACTTTAAAAATATAGAATATATTTAATACTTTTATCTTTAAATAATTATAATCATTTAATAAAAAATAAAAAAATGTTATTTTTATTTCTTAATACATGTCAACAAAATTTAAAAATTATTTATAAATTTATCACAAGTTACGAGTTACAGGAAATAATTTAGTTGACATTTTATTTTTTATTGATGACAATAATAACGACAATAATCATGATAGTAACTGGTTGTGAGTAAAAAATAAAATGCATATCAAAATAATGATTGACTTGGTTTTTGATTGAATGAAATCTGCGTGGAACAATTGTGCTATACATGTAAAATATCCCTAAACACACAATGTCCTGCCCCCAACCCCAGCCCTCAATTTGATTTTTCATTTTTGGTGGAACTTTCCTGTCAAATAGCATTTTTTTTTAAAACAGAATGAACATTGACGAAGAATTAATATCTCCTTTTTATAATAACTATTATTTTTAATTCATTTTTTTGTTTCCACTATCCCATAATTAACAACCAACGAATAAATCTAGAAGAGTGGAACAGCCACGTTTACTATTTATATAATTAATATAAAATTAGAGGCATTGGGTATTAAATGGATATTAGTGGTTAGTTTCGTTCTTATTCTATTTGTCTTTCATGAGTTCCTAGCTGGTTCTCTCTTTTATTGTTTTCTTTTTCACCTTGTCATATCAATTTCGTCTTTTTATTATTTTGTTTCTTGGAATGCGTTTCGTGTTTGATGACTATTAGAAAACTTGTCTTACATATATGCTGTCATGTCTATGCATTTTATTATCCATTCAATCAACTATAGTTAGTGGTTAATAAAATAGCTAACTTGTATTAATTATTTGTTAACCACTAACTATAGTAATAGTTTTTATATCATTTACCTACAATCAAATTTTGCAGTACCAATTCTGACAAAATTGTTATTGAATCATTCTGAACTTTTGAAGTATAAAACTTTGGAATTCCCTCTCTATATTTTAATGTTCATTGCCTTTAGAGGGAAAAATGCATTAAGTTGGCCCCAACCAAAATTTAAGAACTAATAATCTTAGAATTGCTTGAGTTCTGCATTCTCTATGCTAATCTGTAAGTTTTTTATTTTTTTTTATGTCCAATGTCAAAAAAGGGTGGGTTACACTGAGTATTGAAAGTTTATGATAATTGTTTGTTAATCCTATCATGTGTGAGTGATCAGATATATATAGCATCATGTGTGCGTGACCCACGGTGATTATTAAACGGAGGGTGAGCTTTAAGTATGATAATGTACCTTTAAATTATGAAAAATTGTCAAAGTGAAATATAACTACAGGGTGTTCTTAGAATTACACACTAAATAGAGGGAACATAGAGAAAGAAAAGTCGATTTTCGTCGTTTAGTTTGATTATTCTGTTTTTATTTACACTAAAAGCAAAAAACGGATTTGAAAATGTGTTTAGTTGTATTTTTGAAATGAGACCAAATCTAGAAAAAAAAATAGTTGTTAATTGTTTTTAATAGATGAAAGTAAAAAATAAAAATAGAAAATGTTTTTTCAGTAGAAGGGACTCGCATTTTTTAAAGGATCATTTTTTGTGATAGATATTCCATTATACATAGAATACATATTCTTAAAAACAATCATTGATTCAGCTCTTGATAGTATATCAAAAGATTAATTTTTCACTTATTGAGTGTTGAATAATTTGAAAAACAAAAAAAAAATAATGAAATATAGTCGTAATTTTTTTATTTTAATCTCAGGGGTTTTTCTGACCATATTGTTGGTGATTGGCTCGTGAAATAGTCATCTGGATTCATGTAATAATGAAATCTAAGTGCAAACCGTTTGGTATAAAACATTTAATAATCCAAAGCACCACAGAACTTCTATCCATGTTATTGTCCTGATTTTCTTTTATATCAATCTAGCAACGGTCTTGTAATATAAAGAGAAAAGTAAGAAGTTATATCTCTTAATAAGAAAATTAATATAACAATTAAAATTATGATAAAATAAATATATATAAAATAAATTATAATATTGTTAAAATTTATTTTTTTAATTTTTTATTAATAATTATAATTTATTATTTTTCTTTCTAAATAAAATACTTTATTTTAGAAAAGTCAAACTTTTTATGTAAACTTTTTTAATGAGATAATATTTTATTTATATTAATTTATAATATATAAGTTTTTTGTTTTATTGGAGGCCAAAGGCGAGTGAAATGAGAAAGAAAGGGACCGATCCCTCAAAGAAGCTGTAGCATTTTCCTTTCTTCTTTGGAGAGAGTGAAAGTTATAATATATATCCTTTTTGTTATTGATATCTGCTGTACAAAATATTTGGTAGCAGTACTTAGATATGGATAAATTATTATATATTTTTAAAGTATAATGAATATATGTTTTAAGGAATATATTTGTAATTAATTTTAAAAAAATATATAAATTTTATATTAATAATTTAAAATTAATAATAAAAATATTTTTTAAAATATATATTTAAATATACGTTATGAAAATACAATAATTTCTCGTGGATATAAGCCGTATCTCAGTGTAGCTGGCACGTTGTGGGCATACTTTCATTTATGTCTTGTTTCTATTTCAGATGTTATTGTTATTTTTTGATTTTTTTAGCACTTGTCAGCATAGACGTCAGCAATATAACTGATAAGGATAATAAATTCTCCCGAGCTGCTATGTCTTTTCCAATTATTGAATGAGAATCTTATGTAAATAGAGGAAGGAGAGAGAGAGAGAAGCAATCCATGACATTTCTGATCTAAACGAACGTCTCCCTGGCTTATAGTCGCCGGAACACTTTCTCTCATAGTTTTCCCCATTCTTAGCTTAAATCATTTGTCTAGAAACGAAAAAGAAAAAAAAAAACATTGTAATTTGTTCCCAGAATAAAGATTACAGTTAGCTTGAACTTTGAAGACTAATGTGAGGTTATTCTCAGAGTATTATTTGTACGGAAGAGATCAGAGAAAGAAAGAAAGAAAAAATATATTTTTTATTTTAATAAAAATTCTCTTTATTTAAAAATTTTTTAAAATAAAAGAATAAATATGTGTTTGAATTAAATTATTTTGAGGTCAAAATAATTTATAATCAAAATTTTTTTAAGAATTTTTTTAAAAAATATTTTTTTCCTAAAAAAGGTTATACAAAACGTGTACTAAAATGAGAGATTATTAAGTAATTTTTTTATCTTTTAATTTTTAATGTTTTAAATATTCTATAATTCTCTTAACTTAGAAATGAAAAAAAACTCTTTTTTCTCTTTTTTTTTAAAATTCTTCTATCCAAACATACTCTTATAGTTTAGGTTTTGAGTTGTAAGACTTTATTGATAGAAAGAAAAAGATTAAGATTTTCTCCTGTTTAGGTTTTGAGTTGCAGGACTTTATTGATAGAAACAAAAGGATTAAGATTTTCTCCTGTTGTTAAATAATAGGAGAGGATCGTGTTACAAAAAAAAAGACATATTTTATACTTAATATAAATAATAAATTCTATAATCCATCATAATAGATCTCAATATAAAAAAATTTGTGTTAATATATCTATAACAGAGCTATTCTATTATAGGAAAGTATCCAAATCCGAAACAAAATAATGTGCACAAGATGATGGTAGGTTGCCCAGTCTGCAAGCTTGCATTACATGTAGTGCGGAGACCATGTGCATTAAAGTAAGGGTGTTCAAAATGGAACCAAATCGTATTATCAAAAAAAAAAATCAAACTAAATAGATTTAAACTAAAAAAATTGAATAAAAAAACCAAAAACTCAATAAAATTAAAATTAATCAGTTTTATTTGATTTTCTTTTTATGAAAATTAATCGGTTTGGTTCAATTTTTGGTTTTTATTTTTAAAATTAAACTAAACCAAACCAAACCAAACTTTTATATATATATATATATATATATATATATATATATATATGTTTATAACTTACTTACTTATAAAGATTTTTTTATAAGTTAATTTGTTGTTAAAATATATTTGATTATGTTTATATTAAGATTTTAAAGTAGTTTTATGTTAATTAGGTCATGAAAAACAAGTAAAGTTTGATGTAAATTATTTAATAAAAAAAAATGAGAGTGCTGGTTCAAAACCAATTGCACCGAACCAAATCAAGCTAATTAAAAATGATTTGGTTCAATTCAATTCGTTATTTAGAATAAAACCGATCGATTCTCAATATAAAAAAATTGATTGGTTTGGTTATAATGACTTTTTCTCTTAAAACCTAACCAATCCAAATTTACACCAGCCTCGTATCATTTCAGAAAGAGGAATCCTGGTTGTGAATACAATAATACATATATTTCTCTAGCTTATTCCAATTTCTAACATATTTATATAAAAAATTTAATAGATGACTCAAATGAAGTTGGTTCTTGGCCCATTTTGTTGGTACAATCATATGCTAGGATCGAATTTGTGATTAGGATATAAAATACAAAGTGTAAATAACATATATATAAACATTGAGTTAATTACAACAATGTGGCACTCTTACCTTTGACTATAGAAAAATGCATTGGTAAGGTTAAAAGACATAAATAAAAAGAAAAAATTCATGAATTTTTAAGCCAAACCAATGAGAGTTGTCTCAAATTATAGGATCCAGCTACATATTCTCAAATGTCCCTACATGTTGGAATTCCTCATTGGTAGGCATTTTGTATTTACTATCATAAGTCCTTGTTGAAGCTTGTAACATAAGCCATAGAATGGAGTAACTTATCCTCTACCTAAACTTTTCTCAACCCAAAAAAAGAAAAAAGAAAAACGCTAACATGTTTAACCTAACGAGAACTAAAGAATAAAAACTGCAATATTGCTATTATATTTCTTTATTTCTTTTATGTTCATCAAAATCAACTTGGCACTACTGGGTATTCGACTTGTTGCTTGCTTTATAAATAGACCTTCCACCACAAAACAATAAACTTAGACAGCAAATTATGGAAGCCCACGGTGAAGACCACGTTACCAACCACTTCAATCTCAAATCCATATATTCAATCACATGCTTAGCTTTGTAAACACCACATCCCTCAAATGTGCAATTGAATTAGGCATTCCAGATATCATCTACAACTATGGCCAACCCATGCGGCTTTCTCATCTCATTTCTGCACTACCAATCCACCAATCCAAAATCAGCTACATCTATCGCTTGATGCGTATTTTGATCCACTCTGGCTTCTTCACTCAACAGCAAATTACTGAGAATGAACCAGAAGTGGGTTTGCACTAACTGATTCATCTTTACTCCTGCTCAAGGACCATCTCTTGAGTTTGATACCTTACGTGCTTAACCTGCTTGATCCATATTTCATAAAGCCACCACATCATATGTCTACATGGTTCCAAAATGTTGATCTTTACAACATTTGACACAGCATATGGGATGACACTGGGATTATGCTGGCCATGACCCTAAAATTAGCCAAAGTATCAGTGATGCCATGGCAAGTGATTCTCGATTGGTTACCAGTGTGATGATTGAGAAGTGTAAGGGAGTGTTCGAGGGATCGGAGTCGTTGGTTGATGTTGCGGGTGGCACTGCGACAGTGGCAAAGGACATTGCCAAAGCATTACCGCAATTGGATTACACTGTATTTGATCTCCCACATGTCGTTGCCGGCTTGCAAGGAAGCAAAAACGTTAAATATGTAGGAGCAGACATATTTGAAGCAATTCGTTCTACCAATACCTGTCTCTTGAAGGTAAAATCTTCTCATTTAGGGCTAGTAGACCTTGTTTGAGAGGTATCTTATATAGGTTGATACCTTATAATTTAGTTTTCCAGGGGTTTAAAAAAATAAAACACATAATATGACATTGGTGATTTACTACAATTAGCTTGATCATCAAGGCAGAAAAAAAAAACATGATAGTAATCAAGTACAAATGAAATTCATTTAATTGTAATTGTGATCAACTTCTAATTAAAACTTAAAAACTGGGTATAACGTGTAGTAGCTAGAATGAGGGCAGAAAAAAAAAAAAAACTCTTGACCAGATTAAGTGACTAGATATATTGTTTTCAAATTTTAAGTTCAAAAGCAAGAGAGTTAGGTTGATAATTATTCGAATGGTACATTACCTTAAGCACTAAATAATTTATTTAGCTCTGGTAAGCGGGTAGATTGAGGAGGATTCGGATGAATTTGATATATAGGTTTAATTTCGAAAATATTAACACATTTCTAGACTATCCATTTGATCATGATATTTAAGGATTATGCAAATTAATGTAGAATTTAACCTACTCATTAGTTCTATTAGTTGATGTCAAATATATGTAATTTTAGTTGACTGCTTTGGTAACGGTAAATCGAACAATATTCAATTTTCTTTCAGTGTTTTTGATAATTGTGTTACTTTGAATGATAACTAGTGTGTATTGCATAATTGGAATGATGAGAAATGTGAGGAAATATTGAAGAAATACAAGCAGGCAACAAGAAGCAAAGAAAAAGATGGAAGGGTGTTTATCATAGACATTGTGATAGAGAGTGACAAAAGAGATGATGAAAGAGTTGAAACACACAGCTGTTTTTTGATATGCTGATGATGATGTTCACCGGAAAAGAGAGAAATGAGAAAGAATTGGCCGAGTTGATTTCTTCTGCTGGTTTTAGTAACTTTAAGATAACTCCAGTAATAAATTTAAGATTTCTCATTGAGGTCTATCCTTAAAAAGTTGCTACAAAAAGCTAGCACATCTTAGTTTTGAAACGATGAAGTGGAGAAGGAGCTCTATTCTACATTCATTATTGTTACTTTTGTAACGTCTCAGATGTTCATTGAATGTATGGTGTGCCAATAATAATTTTCGGAGTAAAGTCTTAAATTGTGATTGTACATGTGCTACAGTTGCAATAAGATTATGATAATGTATAGTTTTAATTTGTGGCACATTATGTGATTTGATTATACAACCTGCTATTCAGCCAGAATTAAATGACACAAGTGATTGTTGATAAGACCCATTATTGGGTTCCACAATTGTGTCTTTTTGGGCAGCTTTTCAGTCACAAGGTTTTAGGCTTAAATGCATTTCTCTTGACTGTATTTGTTATAAGTTTAAGAAACGGGCTTATACTGGTGATGCTATAGTTAATTGAATTGGTTAAATGGATGACAGATCCATGCTTGTTGGTGTTGAACTACCATACCGTGTTGGTAGTTCCAGTGCCTTAAGTGGATGAAAACTAATTTAATTGTCTAAAGGATAACCAGACTTCTAAAAATACCAATTGGATTCTCAACTTTTCCAATGACTCGTGCCAATATAAAGTTTTTTTTTTTTTTTTGTCTAACCACTAATATCTAAAAATTTATTCTGCTAATATAAAGTTAGACGGCCCAAAATTATATAAATTTATGAAAAAAATAAAAAATAATACCAGTTGCCTAATATAATATAAAGTTATGTCTCTTACATTCATTTTATTTGCCTGTGTTATCTATATATAATTTGTTTTAAATGTCTTTACGATATCGTGTAATTTGACCAGTGTATATAGTGGCTTAAATTATAAACCACCCTTTTTAATTGTCCATTTAAACTTATTTTTAAAACACTATTCTCTATCTTACGTTCTTGGAAACCAAATTTAACTAAATTATAGAAAACTGATATAAAGACTTTCTCACCCAAAAATGTTATTTAAAAAAAAAAAGTCAAATAACTTACTTAATTTCGGAAATATTCCACTTGTGGATATGTTAGAACTTTGTTTCTATTGACACAATTACATTATTTTAAAATATTGAATCTGAATTATCATACACCATGACGATTTACATACATAAATATAAATAAGTCACGGTGCAATTATTGCAATTATGATAAACTATAACATATCTATATGCAAAAATAAAATTAAGTTGCTACAGCCGTTGACAATTCCTCTATAAAAATGGGGTAAAATGCATATTATTCCCCTCTAGCTTGAATAAGCTGTTTATCTATAGAAAAATAAATCTGGTTGTTTCCAGAAGGATTACAAATATGTTGTCTCAGTCTTCAAGGCGATATGTCATGGTATTTGGATGTTCAATATTCGTGTTGTATTGGAATTTGGAAGACTATAATAGCTACTTGGCTATCCCTTTTGTAACATTTAACTACTTCATTTGTCTATAAAACTAATTAATTAGATGCTACATTATTTTTGCGCCACCATAATTCATTGATTGATTTGTCTGTTTTAAAGTTATCACTGCTAAGAATGGGAGCAGGCTTAGAAAGATAGACACCATAGCAAAGAGGTTTGTGGAGTTGTCGATGGCATAAAAGGGAGAAGTAAAAGGCATCGTGACCACTATCATTGTTTGTAATACTTCATTGATGACTAGTAAATTTATATCTAAAAGGCAATACAAACATATTACCTGTTGGTACTTTCTGTTGTTGGATAATGAAGGAGAAAGAAGGTTATAACTATTAATAAAAAAATTAATGGTTAAGATTATAATAAAATAAATATACATGTATAATAAATTATAATGTTGTTAAAATTTATTTTTTTAATTTTTTATTAACGGTTATAATTTCTTATTTTTCTCTCTAAATTGAACACTTTATTTTAGATGTGTCAAATTTTTTATATAAACTTTTTTTAATGTTACTGTTGATAATATTTTATTTATATTATTTTATAATATATAAGATTTATAATATTTTATTTAACATATTAATTTATTTTTTTATATCCCTCAAATAACCGTAGCAGTTTCCTTTTTTAAAAAAAAAGGTTTTTTGGTCTTTGATGCATTTTCCTTTCTTCTTTAGAAAGAGTGGGAGATATAATATGTATCCTTCCTTTTGTAATTGATATCTTTTTTTTTAAAATTTTTGGTCAGCCTTTTGTAATTGATATATGCTGTAGCAAATATCTGGTAGCAGTACGTGGATCCGGGCTTTATCTCACAGCTGGACCATTGGGCGGCCTACTTTCACTTATGATTTGTTTCCAATTCAGATCTTATTTTTGTTTCATTTTTTTTTTCTTTTAGCACTTGTCAACATATGATAAAAAAAAAATCACCTGTCAGCATAAATGTCAACCATAATATTATTGTTTTTATGTATGTAAACATAATTCTTTTCTATTATACTAATACATCATAAATAAATGTCGGTAATAATTGACAAAAAGATAATAAATTCTCTCATATTGTAATTTTGTTATGTCTTTTTTTCAATCTTGAACGGGAATCTTATGTAAATAGAGAAAGATTAGGGAGAAAATCAATCAAAGAAATATCAAAATTTTCTTCTCATCTAAACTTCTTTGCGTTCGTTGGTTGCTTTTAATGCTTCTTGCTTGTTTTTTGTTTTCTTCTTATTTGTGGCCTGTTGTTTAATTCCTTTGCCGTGGCATCCCTCATTTCTTATTTTTGGTTGTTTTTATTTGTGAATTTAGTTGGAAAATGGTTCAGTCAATTAGTTTCGTTCATTTCTTTATTTTAAGTAATATTGTTAGATGTACAGAGAGGGAAAAATGTTAGATGCTAAATGAAACAGGGAAGGATGCGTTGAACGGCAGAGGATAAGAATGTGCAGAGAATGGAAGATGAAGGAGGAAGAGAGACTGGAAGGGAGAAAAAAGAGGAGAAAAGCAGTTGTATCCCTATGAGAATGGAAAAATTCTTGTGGCTCTTGGAGTACACTTATCTAATAAATATGTGACATGTGATTCTTTCGTGAGAATGAAACTATTATCAAAACAGTTGAAGGTGGGAAGTGCGGCAATTGAAATTTTCATTTTGACCCTTTTTATTAATTTTTCTTCAAATGAGCGTAATGGCATTTTAGAAAAAACACAAATTGGATAGGAAAGGGAATCCATTTTGTATACAGTATAGATAGATATATTTTATTTTTATATTTATCAAAATCAACTTGTCACTATATTACTGAGTGCGATTTGTTACTAGCTTTATAAATAGACCTTCCACCATAAAACAATAAACTCATACAGCAAATCATGGAAGCCCACAGTGAAGACCATGCTGCCAAACTACTTCAATCTCAAATCCATATACTTAATCACATGCATGGCTTTATAAACTCCATGTCCCTCAAATGTGCAATTGAATTAGGCATACCAGATATCATCCACAACTATGGCCAACCCATGCCACTTTCTCAGCTTATTTCTACACTACCAATCCACCCATCCAAAACCAGCTGCATCTATCGCTTGATGCGTATTTTGATCCACTTTGGCTTCTTCACTCAACAGCAAATTACTGAGCATGAGCCAGAAGTGGGGTTTGTACTAACTGATTCATCTTTACTCCTGCTTAAGGACCATCCCTTGAGTTTGATACCTTACGTGCTTAACTTGCTTGATCCAATTTTCACAAAGCCATCCCATCATTTCTCTACTTGGTTCCAAAATGATGATCCTACACCATTTGACACAGCACATGGGATGACATTGTGGGATTATGCTGCCCATGAGCCTAAAATTAACCAAAGTTTCAATGATGCCATGGCAAGTGATTCACGGTTGGTTACCAGTGTGGTGATTGAGAAGTGTAAAGGAGTCTTCAAGGGATTGGAGTCGTTGGTTGATGTTGGGGGTGGCACTGGAACAGTGGCAAAGGACATTGCCAAAGCATTCCCACAATTGGATTGCACTGTATTTGATCTCCCACATGTTGTTGCTGGCTTGCAAGGAAGCGAAAACGTTAAATACATTGGTGGAGACATGTTTGAAGCAATTCCTCCTACCAATGCTTGTTTGTTGAAGGTAAAATATTCTTACCACACTGTCAGGACAAGTTATCTTGCTATTTGAAGGGTATCTTGTATAAGTTGATCTCTTCTGATTTGACTAATTTCTCAGGGGTTTAAGTAAGTGAAACACATAATATCACATGGTGAATTTACTATGATTAGCAAGATTATCAAGGCGGAAAAATAAAAACATGATAATAATCAAGTACCAAAATTGATTTTATTGTGATTGTGATCAACTAATATTCTAATTAAAACTTAAACTAGGTATAGAGGTGTGGTTTAGCTAGAATGAGGGCAGCAAAAAACAAACTCTTGACTTCATGAAATAAGCTTTGATATCGTGTAAGGATTAACACTATTAATAGCTCATGAAGAATGACTTTAATTCTTATTGGGAAATTAATAGATTTGAAATATTGTTTTCAAGTTTTAAGTTCTAAGGCATGACAATTGGGTTGATAATTATTCAAATGGAGCATTACACCTTATGCACTGAATAATCTATATAGCTCAGGTAAGCGGGTACATTGAGGAGGATTTGGGTGAACTTCATAGGTTTCATTCCAAATATATTAATGCAAGTTTTTTGGATTATGCAAATTAATGTGGAATTCAACCTACTTATTAATTCTTTTAGTTTATATCAAGTATATGTAATTTTAGTTTGGTGACAGTAAATCAAACAATATTTAATTTTCTTTCAGTGTTTCTGATAATTGTGTAACTTTGAATGACAACCAGAGTGTATTGCATGATTGGACTGATGAGAAATGTGTAGAAATATTGAGTAAATGCAAGGAGGCAATATCAAGCAAAGGAAATGTAGGAAAGGTGATTATCATAGACATTGTGATGGAGAATGAGAAAAGAGATGATGAAAAAGTTGAAGCACAGCTCCTGTTTGATATGATGATGATGATGTTCGCTGGAAAAGAGAGAAATGAGAAAGAATGGGCCAAGTTGATTTTATCTGCCGGTTTTGCTCTCTATACTCTCTATAAAATTACTCCGGTTTTGGGTTTAAAATCTCTCATTGAGGTCTATTATCCTTAACGAGATGTTGCTAAGTAGCATCACCGATTGAACAAAAGTGCTAAAGTGGAGAAGGAGCAGTACTCTGCATTGATTATATTGCTATTTCTATAATGTTTGTGTTGTTAAGTGGGAATTTAAATTTTCTATCTCTTTTTCTTATATCTAACTTTGTCCTCTCAATAAAGTATTGACAACTCAACCAAAAAAATTTCATCTTAAAAAGAAAGTTAATGTCAACTAAGAGAGAGATATTTTTATAATGAGTTATTAACACTTCATTAAGGGGACATGGTTAGAGATAGAAAAAAAAAAGAAAAAGAATTTGAATTCTTAAGTGGATGTATGAAGTGCCAATAATAATTTTGTAGAGTCTTAAATTGTAGTTGTGCATGCATGTGCTACGGTTGCTATAGGAATAATAGTTTTAATTTATGGCTGAATGTGATTTGATTTAATTTGTAATTTAAAACATTTCAAATTGGTTTATGCTGGTATTTAAAAAATCAATTCTACCAAATAAATTATACCGTTGACTAATATCTAGTCGAATCGGCCAAATTGCTAACCAAACACTATATCAGTTGGGGTTGTTAAAGCATCAGACTTTTTTTTTAAATTAAGAATATTTTTATAAGATTTGACCTATTTAAATTACTTTATAGGCCTACTCCTTCTAGGTGAAAAGTAATGATAATATAACTTTTTTTATAAAATGTGATTTTTAGAAATCAAATCACAATTTTTGTACATATTTTGAGACATAATACACTTCCACTATGCTAATATCTTATGGGTTGTTAAACTATCAAACTGTCTTGATAGTTAAATATCTTAAATTGATGAAACTACCTTAATTGTCCCAAAGTAGATAACCAGATCAGTTTCATAATCACGAAATGGGTTATAAACTTTTCTAATATCTCATGCTGATTTTAGGATATATGTCCCAAAATTATATAAAATTATATGAAGCATCTTATATCTCTCTTGCTTATTTTATTTGTCTATCTGGTCATGAAACTTTCAGTTTACTAATAAATATTTATATATATAACTATCTTTGATTACATATAATTTAAGATTTGACTCATCTGAAACTAATGAAATTCACTTTAAAAGAATAAAGTAAGAAATATAAATTATTGATGAAAAAATTAAGAAAATTAATTTTAATAACTTTATAATTTATTATACATGTACATATATTTTATCATCATCTCAATCAATAATTTTCTTATTAATATTTAATACTTTTTACTTTATATTCTAAAGCAAATTTTTCACTTTTATAAAAGTTAAATCTAATATTTAAATATATTCTTTATATCATGTAATTTGCCCAGGTACAATCGGTTAAATTATAAACCACCATTTTTAATTGTCCGTTTAAACCTATTTTTAAAACTTTTAGATCATGTTTGGAACTGTTTCCAAAAACAGTCTTTGTGTTCCAAATTTAAAAAAAAAAAACAATAAAATCTGTATTAAAGATTGTTTTTCCGTACAAATACTAGAAGTAGTTTTTTTGTTTTTTTCTGTTCAAACTTCAAAGAGCAGAAAACACAGAATATCTTTCTTATGCTTGTTTGCTTCTTGTTTTCTGAATTCATTCAAAAGAATCAAAAACATGGGAATCAACTCATGAAAACTGTAATAATATACAAATTGCTGTTGTCTTTTTTATTATAAAAACTGTTTTAGAAATTAAATCATCCGCAATTGATTTAAATATTTAAATTTTTAAAGTAATTATATTTAATAATTTTTTTTAATAATTTGACCATTTATTGATAGATAAATAAATATTAAAATTAACTCTTAAAAAATTAACTTAAATGTTAATTGACTTTTTAAAATAATATTTGGTTGAGGAAGTCTCTAACAGTGTGGGTATATATTGTAAATTGGTTCCAGTTAGCGTAAGATAATTTGAATGCAATTTGGAT
>NSJW01000960.1:0-53896 GCA_019955255.1 Castanospermum australe
GCTAGGCAAACAAGATATAGTGTAACAAAGGGAAAAGGCAGATCAATTTGGGAATTGTTCAAAAAGTTGTTGAGTACATGGAAGTAGCAACTGTTAGACGCCAACTGGGTTACCTGATTTCCTACAAAAGCATTTTGGAGAATCTTAGGAAAGAAGTCAAGAATCTACATGACATAAAAGAGAAGGTGCAAAAACACCTTAGCTGGGATTCTGAAGAATTCCAGACTCAGAGTAGCTGGTTGAAAAGAGCTAATGACATTGTCGGACAGGTGGATGCATTCTTAAACGACTATGGAGGGAAAGGTGCTTGCAAAAATTTGCTGTGGCGAGACTGGGTTGGTAAAAGAGCAAGAAAGATGAGATTGGAAGTCTCACAATTAAAGGCAGATGAAGGCAAATTTGATCATCTTGTGAATTAACAAGATCCAAAAATCAAGAACAAATACTATCAAGAACAAATACTTTGGAAATCTAGAGCTGCCAACTAGTGTAGGTTGTTGAAGAACCTTCAAGCATTATCCATGAACTGTTGCGTTTTGGAAGACATATCAGCAGTTGGTGAGCTCACAGAGCTACGAATGCTCAGCCTCTATACGAGTAGGATCCAACAATTGCCAGAACAAATTGGAAGGCTCCATCAGTTGCTATTCTTGGATTTGGGAGATACTTATCTCAAAGTGATTCCACCCAATGTTTTGTCAAAGTTGACAAGCTTGAAAGAATTATACATGACAAACTCCTTTTGTAATTGGGCGGTAAAAGGATTAAAAATTGAAGACAGTCCTGGGAACAGTGTCACTGATTGAGTGGTTTCCAGCCACATCCTGTTCTAAAACAGTTCTCACCATGGTAATCTATTTTACTTCTCCAGTTGTTGCGCTGTTCAGCCAGAAGAAGTGATTAGATTCATGGCAGGAGTGGCAAAACTCTTGATGTGCATAAGTTTGCAGAGTTACGACTGAAAGTCCCCTTTCTGATATGAAGCACAAAAATGTCCTGGTTAGGAGGTCCTGTTCCATAAAATGCAGCACTAAACTGAAGGTAGTTTCCGCATTAATGTCAATTTTCTGCGCGAGCGACTTGAAAATATTTACCTTTAACTCACTTCTGTCAGGCGCAACTTCATATAGGTCTAAAGACTCACGATGTTTACGTTCAACACCCTCAAATGGGTGAGATGTTGAAGCTATCGGTTGCCTCTTCAGCAAAATGGGACAGAACTTGTTCAGCATTTCGTCGCACCTTCTACCCGAACCTGTTGCAGGCTTGGTGATGCGAAGCGTGAGCTTGATGCTTTAATGTCTTGTTTAATTCTGCTCAAGGCCATCAATATTGTACTCAACAATATCTCTGAGAATCATCCTGTAAAATTTCTTGCTTTCGTTAATCCTAACCTTGGAAGATGTGTGTGTGTTGTGTGCTGGTATATATAGCAATCACAGTATACGTAACTGTACACACAATATTTAATATTGTATAACAAAAATGAATTTTTATATATTGTGTAGCGTACCAAGTGATAGCACTACACTATAATGGGTACACATTGTAAGTGATTCGAGAAGAATCAGCATCTGGCTTACCGAAAATGAACCCAGTGATCAGATAATGAAGAATTTTTTTATTGTTATGCTGATTGTTATATATCAATTTTAGAGTTATACTGATTACCCTGAAAATGGTTATTTATCCCTTCACAGCCAATTGTATTTAACCTTGAACATATCTGGTCCTGACGGTAATATATTTTGCCTACTATTTCTCTCATTTCTATCCAAAACAATTTGGTATTTAACCCTTGATGCACAGCAAAACCATTATCAGGCACGATATCATTGAGGGAAGAGCTATAGAGAAATTACAATATTATCAGTGGGAATAAAGTTTTTTTTTTTAATGAAAGAAATTGTCTATTTTTAAATACTTTAGAAATTTTAATTATAAACTATTTAACTACAACATAATTAATCAAACACACACTATAGGTATTGGCCTCAGAAATCTCAAGTTAGAGAACCCTATATTGAGTTTCCTCATACCCTACTGAGAATAAAATAAACTATTTATTAATGCTATTAACTAAATGATTTTCAAACAATATGATTTCAGCGAGTGAATATTTGTACCAATTTGTAACGACTGAACGTTCACAAGTGGCGTAAAAGCTAGCTCTCCCATTTAGCTTTTGTCAATAATGTTGACATACTAAATATAAGTGTTGTTTGAAAGGCAGAGAAACACAGACTACCGCAACTAATAGGAGTTAAATCCCCCCATTCTCAAGAGCTAATTGTCAGGAACCAACCGACTAGAAGTTATGATAGAAATATAAAATGAGATACGTTGGATATCTTCTAATAAAAGTTAGCTCCTAAGAACAGCATAAAAAAACACAAAGAGAAAGAAAGACACTAACCTAAACATCAAAAGATAGAAATCTTGGCGTCGAAATGAACTGGCCTTGATTCAAGTAACAGACTCTTAAACTGTCTTTCTATCTTCCCCAAACCAAACATCGTTAATCTGGGGGCATTGTTCACAAGTCCACATTCTCCTCCAAGGATGGCCATTCATACAAGGTCGTCAGAGTAAAAACTCCTGTAGGTTGGGTTAGTTCAGAGCACCCACGTCTGCTTCAGAAACCTATTGGAAGTGTGATCTGCTTCCTTACCGCAGAGACCCCATAATGGTGGATGCCGCATAGAGGAACTAAATACAGTCTGTTAAAACATAAATAAAATTATAAATTATATTTTAGAAAATACTAAAATCTTTAATATAGTAACTTTACATCAGCAAATAATTTTACTCGATATAATAAACGCGATAGAAATGAAAACAATTCGCTAGCTAAAAATTAAAAATATAGCTCTACTTATGGCCTATTAAAAGATGCATGGAAGAATGTTAAAATGGATAAATAGTCTGCTCTTATACTACTTAAATTAACCATGATTCGCCTTCTGATCGCCTCTACAACAAACTGTACTTTGATAACCGCAGAGAATCTATACAACCCATATGTGGTGCCCATTGCACATGGAAATGGTGAAGATTCGTTATATGTCATTTCTTTTTAAGAGGTCCATCATATGTCATGTGTCTACAGTAAGACGTGATTGACGTGCTTGAGCTAATGAATACAGAGACATTATCTTCGATAGCAACTTTTTAAAACCAATCAGAACTGCGACTGAAAATGCTAAATGATTTAGAGTCAGTTAATGCTTCTAATATGATACAAGAAAAATATTTTTAACCACATATATTCTCTATAATTTTTTTTCTATTTTTATTATAAAAAAAAGTAAAAAATTAATCCATTTTATTCATCTGATTTTATTTCAATAATAAAAGAAAGCTGTACAAGAGAAAACTAAAGAAAAAAATGGTACAGTGTTAAGAATATATAGCGAGCCTCGCAGGTCTCTGTGCATGGTACCATAACAGTTTGCATTGTTAGACATTCGCTACAAGGTTAGACTCCTAGAAGCGTAAAATCTAGCAACACCCTCTGCGGTATACCAGTAGTATGCCGATCTCGGTTAGGCTAACTATGCGCCCACTATCACCCTAGTAGGCACACAGAGACAAGTACAAGAATATTGGTGTGCTTCACCAATTTTGGCAATAATTGGGAGAACATAGTTTAAAGTATTTCATTAAACCGTACACAAGTTCTCAAAGTTAAAAAGAAAATACATATAGTAGTATGTATTGTGGGTTAAATTGAATTTATTTCGCTTCCTTTTGAACCGTATTTGAATAAGAGCCAAAATTCTATTGGGAATTCCTAATAGATATTTTCTTCGTCATATTTTTATAAAAACTTTAGAAAAATAAGAAAAAATGACAAATATTTCAAAAAAATATAAAATTAACGCTAAATTAAACTCAAACATTAATCCCTAAATCAAGCTACTTCAAACATTTCAATCTGACGTACACTTCTCACACTAAACGTGGCTTTTAACTGAATATTAAATTTCTTTAATAGATATACTATGATTCCAAGATTAAATATCTGGCAACATATATTACATTTAACTAGCCCGACCTTTCTATATATTAAGGGTGTTAATAAGCTTCAAACATAAATATTTTGATATATAATTATTTAGAAATTTTTTTAAAAGGTAATTTAATTATTGAGATAACAGATAAAATATAGGAAGTACTTTATAGTAAAAGACTTTAAAACTTTTCAAATAAATAAAGAAAATAGAAGTCTTAATTATATCAAAATAAAAAAGACATTTAAATGCAAAAATATAGGTGATATGTAAGAATGTAAATGGCTTCCATGTGCTAAAAATTATCTATCATGTCTTTATGCTTTCCCCAAGTTGGAGTCGTTGTCTCTTTACAATCTAATGAATTTGGAGCATATATGCCATGGCCCTCTAACTGATAAATCTTTTATCAAACTAGGAGTCATCAAAGTACAAAACTGCAACAAATTGACATGTCTCTTCTCAAATTCAATGATCAAAGGCTTTCCTCATCTTGTTGAAATAGAAGTTTCACAGTGCAGACTTTTAGAGGCAATTGTGCTTGTAGACGGAGTAAAGAATCCTTACATAGAGTTTCCAAAATTACGCTATCTGACATTACGAGGACTACCCGACTTAATCAGTTTCTGCTACAATAAAACCACAGAAATTGGCAAAGGAAAAAAGCAGTCTTCTTTCACTACTCCACTGTTCCATGACAAGGTACGCACATAAATAAAAATATGTTAGCCAATATATATAGTGTTCTTCCCTGATCTGATCACTATAGCTTCCAAAGGAAGATCTATGATCTTCGAAATATCAAGGTAAAATAAAAGCAAAAGGCAAGAAAAATGAAGATGCCAAAGAAAGAATATATTTGTTTTATGTTACCAATAATTCTCTCTCTTGATTGCGTAGTTTTTATTGGTGTTCATTATATCTCATTTTTCGTGGAAAAAAATTAAAGAATTTCATTAGCCAATTATGTTTATTAATGTAGTACTGTCTATATTATTGTGGATATACAGGTTTCTTGTCCTAATTTGGAGAAATTGATGATATCCGAAGCTAGTAAATTGACAACAATATGGGATCACCAAAAAGTTGTTCCAAATTCCTTTTGGAAGCTAAAGAATGTAGATATAACAGATTGTGAGAAATTGGTGACCATTTTTCCAGCTTCTCTTTCGAGAAATCTTTATGATCTGAAGACTTTAGCAGTCAGATATTGCAGTTCAGTGGAGAGAATTTTTGAAGTGATGAAGCTAGATCAGAGACAACCAGGACTGCGAAGAAGGATTCAATTGATTTGTATAGATTTATTTCAGCTACCAAAATTGAGGCATGTATGTGTTGTGGTTCCTGAAATTAATTTTAATAGCACACAAGACTAGCTTGTAAAGATTTATAGTTGGCCTAGATAGTCTTAGCCACAAAAAAATTGTTTCATTTATATTCCTCCACATACATTCTGTGATTTAAATTTAGTCACGTTCAGTTGATTGTTATCAAATTCTCAAGTACCCTATTGGCTATTGCAATAGAAAAAGTCTTTGCATTGATTCATTTTCTGTTTTAGCATATTAGTCATTCAATGCTTTTTTTTTAAAATTATTCTTAGGAGATATTGTGAAATTAATCTCCACTCAAGATATTTAGACTGTCTCTCTTTTTAAAGTGTTTTTCAGTAAAATCTACCCTGCAAAGCTCATCTCATTAGAGCTTTTACTTACTTGTCATTAAGCCACTTGAGTAAACGTTCAACGCTTTCCAAGCTATTTTATCTTGGATTATTATCTGAACCTCTCATATACCATATACCATGATTTGCGTGGACTCGCCGAAATTCTACGAGATTGTGGATTTCTTTGATGAATTTATGTGTTGAGATTTTCCATCAAGGCTGGGCCGTTACTACTTCATTGCACCCTCAGTCTAAGTACCTGATTTTATCTGAAGGATTTACTTTGAAATATTCTTTGAAAATGCATGAACTAAAAGCATTTATATATACCACTTGGTAGAAGAAATGGAGCACTAGTTGTCTCCCACTTTAATGTAAAAATTTTTGATTACTGAGTACGGCTCAAATAGTCTATAACTTTTAGTGATGGCTCAATGCTTATTGGACTATAGATGCTAAGCCCTTGGTATTTATTAAAGATTTGGACAAACCAAAGAATAAGAATCATTTCTAATTTCACTTTTATGTCTTTATCTAGAGTCTTACAGTTAATATTTATAACTAATAATTTCACTTCTTTATCTTTTTGTTTGTATTTATTTTTTTGGTCAACCTTTTTGTTTGTATTGCAAAGGTGATTTTCCTTATGCATAAATGGGCTTTATCTGTAATCTAAATCCAAAAGGTCCAATTGATCTGTGGGGACATTATCTCCATTATTTCCTAAGCCCATGATCGGCTAAGTTAGTCATACTTTATTTTCATTGTGTATAAATCATTTTATATATTAATTTTAAGAATAAATTGCTCTAATATTTTCTTTAATTATTTATTTTTTCATAAACTTTTATTTATTTTCTAAACTTACACATACTCTTTAAGTATTTTTAAATATTTATATATACTCCCTTAAGTACTTACATTAGTTTCTCTTATATTTTAAAAACACGTTACATTTAAATTCATTAAGAACGGATATCTATGTAAGTTTTAAAAATAGATGGAGTTTGTAAAAACAAATAAATAGAGAAAAGGTTAGAGTAATTTACTTTAATTTTAATTGTAGGCAAATAATGAATACAAATAAATAAGTTGTCAACTTGTCATACCATTTTCTCATTTTCTCTATACTTATGCATTCACTTGCATACCATTTAGTACTCTGGCAATTAGCTTTGAGACCTTGTTCTCCACCTGATACTACATCTCACTTTATGAGGCAATTCACACGCACATTACTGAAGCTGTGTTTCAGTTGACAAATTTTACTATTTTGTAGATACGGATAGCATTTTTGTCTCATCTATTGTGCTTATAAAATCAATGTTTGAAACATTGAAAATCTTCAAAGAAACTGGCTTCTTCTCTTACATGCTTGATACAATTATCATGTAAGGTTGCTTGCTGGGTTCCACGGTTTGACTAAGGATATCAGAATAAGGTCATGCACTGTATGGTAATTGTCAGTCATTTGTTATTATAAAAAATGTGCTTTTGACTCTCATTGTCACCAATTAATAATCGATGCACTTGTTTTTTTTTTCTTTTTCTTTAATTGCTGAAATTTGTTATAGAGATACTGAGACAGTGCTCATGTTGAAGAGAAGTCAAGAATGTTTTTGTCAAAGAAAAGGTACAAACTTACGCCATCATTCCATGCACTCCAACAAAGCTAAGAATCAAGTAGCCATTTGAGTTCTTCTTTATATATACCTTTCTTATTGGTAGCTAAAGATTCTGTTCTATTTCTTTGCATTCATTGCATTGCATTGGGTACTATTATTAGCTAGTTTGTATAGAAGATTGTAAGTCTGAATTTCTGAGTTGTCATTGTAACAGAAAAGAAGTAAAATTACAAATTGAATGTAAAGAGACTATGAAAAAAAAGCGCTCGAGTATAAAGTTTTTACAAATGTATTAGATACATTTTAATGAATAAAGTGCATGTCATAACAACAAATAAGAAAATTGAGAGAGTAAAAATTTTTGTATGTATATATATTTATGTTTGTGCGAATGTGTATTTTATAAAAATTCAAACTATTAATTTGTTTATCAAACACCACCAAATTTGAACTTTATTTTTATCATAAAATATTCAATCTGGGATGTAACAAATATGTTTTTTTACTCTCATTGTCATCCATCATCGATGCACTTGTCTTTTTCACCTTTTTTTAATTGCTGAATTTCGTTAAAGAGATATTGAGATAGTGCTCACGTTGAAGAGAAGTCAAATAATGTTCTGTCAAAGAAAAGTATAAAGTTACACCATCATTCCATGCACTCCAAGGAAGCAAAGAATCAAGTGGCCATTTGAGTTCTTCTTTATATAGACCTTTCTTATTGGTGGTTAAAGATTGTGTTCTATTTCTCTGCATTCGTTGAATTGCATTGGGTATTATTATTTGTTATTATCGTCCCTTCAGCATCAGTAATATCGTTTATTTCAGGTGCGTTTCATTTCCTTCTTCACCTTGGCCTTTGTATATTCAATTATTCTCCATCTTGTGTTGTATGTTTCTTATTGACCTTTTTAATTTTTCTTTTCTTTTTATTGCTTATCACTATTGCAAGTTCATGACCATGGAGACATCAATAATAAAGGAGGCAGATGCTTCTTTTTTGCCAAAGTTTTTTACATGGAAATTTCAATTTTAAACTAAAAAATTGACTATGTATCATTCTATAAAACAGGGTCCTATGATTTATAAATTCTATCTATCATTTCTTCCAAATGACTTTTGATACAAAAGCTTGATAAACATCGTATACCTTGACTATATATATTTTTTTTTTTCAGTGGTTTAAAATCGAGTAATCAAAGTAGAGAGTACACCTCCTTATTTAATCATTAGACAATCCCTTTGAGTTTAATTAGATGACCTAATGACCTTAATTTAAAATGATTATTGACGCAAAAAGTTTGGTAAAAAGTTTTGTTTTCAAATCATAATATAGATTTGATATTGGATTCTTTATAGTAATTTATATGTTGCTCGTGTACGTAATATATGTACATTTTATAATGCAAATGTTCTAACTCACATGTTCTATTCGTTAAATTGCAGGTTCTAACCACAGTCTTGATTAACCGACATTATTAAGTTAATCTAATCACTTGAAACAAACATATGGCGTCTGGTAAGTCTTCATATTCCAGATCCTTTATAACTTTGTTCTATGAATGTGCAAAAGTCTTTGATTAAAAGAGAGAGCGATACAGTTATTTTAAAATCTGCAGCTAAAGGTCTTATGTAACGTGTTTGAACAAGTTATTGTATAGATAAGGAATGGCAAAATTAAAATCGATGATTTCAAGATTATTGAAAAAAGTTTCGGAAATAATCTTATTAAGTATCCTATTTTTAAAAGTATAGTTTTGATTAGGATTGTAATTTTTATAGTATTTTGTGCCTTTATATATTTTTTTAAGTATATATAGGAGATCTAAGACTTAGAGTCTGTTTGGATATATTTTTTTTAGAAAAAGTACTTCTTTTTTTTTAAAAAAGTGTTTCAATATATTTTCAAGTGTATTTAGATGCAACTTTTAAAAAAGTAAAAGTTTAAAAAAAAGTTAATTTATCTCTTTTTTTGGGAGTCAATAATCTCTACATTCTGAAAAAAATAAATGGAAGAGTGGTTTTTAATATAATCTTATGACAAAAATATCCTTGACTTTTATTAAAAATTACATTTTATATCATATCTTTTTTATTCTTATAAACTTTATTTACATAAACTTCCTTAAGTAATTTTATGAATTACATTTCAAACAACGTAACTTTAAGTCATTGGCCTTAAGATCTTCAATTGAATTCTGATTTCAATGATTATACCACTTAGAGAAAGTAAAATAAAACAACATTAGCAACATGTTGTTAAGCCTTTTGGTATACAACTAGACATGTTATTATTACCTTATGTGTCATTTTCTATGATGCTGTTACTATGACATATTTAAAAATCTCACCATCCTTACTATGTTAGCCCATTTAATCATATCTTACATATCATAACTTATTATATCTTGCATTTAAATGTCTTTTTTAGTAATTTTGATATAAATTAAGTACTTCTATTCTTTTTTATTCAAACAAGTTTAAAAGTCTTTTTACTATTTAAAAGTACTTCTTAAATATTGTATCTAAATATAAAATTACCTTTTAAAAAAAATTTACTAAAATAAGATATAAAAAAAATATTTTTTTAAAGCTTATTTAAACAAGCCCTTAATATAAGAAAGGGCAGGGTAAGTTAAAGTAAAGTAACTTGCCAGATAATTTAATCTTGGAATCAAGTAATCTTTAAAGAAACTTGATATTACGTTAAAGCACTTTAGTAGTGAGATTTTAATTGTAGTAGTGCTTAATTTAGAGATATTATATTTGTGGAGTTTAAATTTAGGTTAAATTATTATATTTTTATGAAAATATTTGTCGATTTTTTGCTTAATTTTCTAAAGGTTTTTATAAAAATATGAGAATAAAATATTCTATTAGAATCCCAATAGAAATCATATGCCTCTTATTCAAGGTACGGTCAAAAGGGAACGAAATATTCAATTTAACCCCAACAACTAATCATGATTTTTTTTTTAAAACTTTGTAACTTGTGATAAGTTTGATGATAAAATTTAAATAGTTCATCACCAATTATTGCCAAAAATTGTTGGCAACAATTCTTGTACTTGTCTCATGTGTGCAAACTCGTGAATAGTGGCATGTAGCTAGAGGGCATCTATGTATACGCAGGGGCTGTTGAAGATAGCTCATAGGAGTCGTAACCTTGATGGGAATGACTGTGATGGCATGCACAAGAGACCTTGCGAGCTCGCTATATCATATATTACTGTACCATTTTTTCTTTATTTCTCTTGTACACCTTCTTATTATGAAAAAAAATCAGAGAAAAAAATGATAATTTTTTACTTTTTTTATAATAAAAAATAGAAAAAAAAAGTATAGAGAAAACAATGTGGGAATAACATTTCTCGTATCATATTAGAGCAATTAATGACTCTAAATCAATTTAGCATTTTCAGTCAGTTCATGATGAGTTTAAAAAGTGCTATTCGAAATAGTCTGTATTCATTACTCAACAGTCAACACGTTACAGTAGACACATGACACTAGGCACTATAAAAAGAATGAAATAAGAATTGTACCATTTACCAGTCATGGGCAACAATGGGTGATGAATTATCATCGAGCTTATCACAAGTTGTAGAGCGATCAAAAGCGAATCATGGTTAATTATTAAGAATATAAGCAGCAGAATATTTCATCCCATTTTAACATATTCCATGCATCATTTAAAATAGGTCAATAAGGTAGAGTATAATTATTTAATTATTTTAGCTGCGAATTGTGATCATATCGCATTAAACTTGAGTGAATGTAATTCGCTCATTAAAATATTACTATTAAATTTTAGTTATATTTCATAAAATATAATTTATAATTTTATTATGTTTTAACAAACTTGTATTCTAGTTCCTCTCATGCGCAATCCCACCATGGGCGTCTCTGCTGTAAGAGAAGCAGCATCCACAATTCCTAATAGAGTTTCCTGAAGTGGACAGGGTGCATCTTGAAGACTTACCCAACCTACAGAGTTTTTACTCTGACGACCTTGTTGAATGGCCATCCTTGGAGAATGTGACTGTGAACAAATGCCCCAGATTAACGAAGTTTGGTTTGGGAAAGATAGAAAGGACACAGTTAAAGTCTGTGATACTTGAAAATCAAGAGCAAGTTCATTCTGACGCCAAGATTTCATATCTTTTTGATGTTTCGGTTAGTGCTCTTTCTTTCTCTTTTTTGTGTTTTTTTATCTGTTCTTAGGAAGCTAACATATTTTTATTAGAGATATAAAATCATTCATTTACATTTATCTATCAACTTAAACTTCTAGGTGTTGGTTCATGACAATTAGCTGAGACATGAGGGAGGGGGATTGAACCTGATTTAGTGGGAGTCTTGGTGCTTTCTCTGCCTTTCAAAAACACTTATTTAGGGTTGTGCCCTTATGACAAAAGGCTAAGTAGAAGGACTAGCTTTACGCACTGTGAAACTGATTCAGTGTTACAAAATTGGACAAATATTCACCCTGAATCAATATTGTTTGAAATCATTATAAAAGAAATATAAATTCTCATTTAACTAGTAGGGTATAGTGACACTCCATATAGGGTTTAATGAGATTCAAGAATACCTATAGTGTGTGTTTGAATTAACTTATTTTTGTAGTTAAAATAGTTTATAATTAAAATTTTACTAAAAGTATTTAAAAAAAAATTTTTTTTCATTAAAAAAAAAACTATTCCCAAACATGATAATATTGTAATATTCTATAGCTCATCCTCAATGTTATTTCTGATAAATGGTTTTGCTGCTGCAGTCAAGGGTTAAATACCAAAATTGTTTGGATAGAAATAGAAGAGAAATATGTTTAAGGCAAAATATATTACGTTCAGACCACAATATGTTAAGGTTAAATACCCAAATTGCAGTGGAAGGATAAATAACCATTTTATAACAGTATAAATTAAAAAATTATATAAAAAAATCAGCCTAACAATAAAAAAATTCATTCATTATCTGATCAACTGGGTTCATTTCGGTAAGCAGTGCTATCTTCTGAGATCACTTGACAATGTGTACCCATTAATAGTGTAGTTGCTATCACTTGGTACTGTAACACAATTATAAATATTATTCTTATAAATTAAAATAATTGTGTGTACATATATATATATATATATACACACACACACACACACACATCTTCCAAGGTAGGATTAACGAAAAAGCAAGAAAAATTTTACAGGATGAATTCTCAGATATTGTTGAGTACAATATTGATGGCATTGAGAAATTAAACAAGACATTAAGCATCAAGCTCAAGCCTTCGCATTTCACCAAGCTGCAACAGTTTCGGGCAGAAGGCTGCGACGAAATGCTGAACAAATTTCTGTCCATTTTGCTGAAGAGAGCAACCCTGCTTCAACATCTCACCATTGAGAAGTGTGAAACGTTAAAACACGTGTTAGACCTATATGAAGTTGCTCCTGACAAGAAGGGAGAAGGTAAATATTTCAAGTCGCTGGAGAAATTGACATTAATGGAACTACCTCAGTTGAGCTGCATATGGAACAAGGACCCAACAGGAATTTTGGGGCTCAGTAATCTGCAAATTATGCACATCAAGAGTTGCCACTCTCTGCAAAATCTAATCACTTCTTCTGTGGCTGAGAAGCTGCAACAACTGAAGGAAGTAAAGATAGATACATGTGAGATGTTAGAACAAGTTGTTGGCATGGAAACACCAAGGCAAGTGACACTGTCAGGGGTAACACACAGAAAAGTTATGTTCACACTTGTACAACAGAAAAAGAAAAAAATCAGGCTCCCACTACTAAGCAACGTGGAGCTCGTGTCCCTCTCAAGCTTGATCAGGTTCCACAGCGAGAACTGCTCCCTAGAATTCCCAGTTCTGAAGAAGTTACTGATAGAAAAATGCCCTCACATGAAGGCATTCGCGACCGGGCTTGCAAGTGCTGAAGAACTCTCCACAACTGGGGTGGAGTCTTTCAATGATCTGAAAGAACTCAAGTTGGATTGTTGCGGGAACTTGGTTTATGTCATCTACTTTAACACAGATCTAGAGTCATGGAGTTTGGAAAAACTCACTGTGAGTAATTGTTGCTCATTGAAAACGTTATTCAGAGCTGAGAGGGAACTAAATCGTTCTGTGAGTGTCCAGTTATTACGTGAATTGACTTTAACTGATCTACCCAGTTTGATTCCCCTCACCAACAAAAGCACCGTGGTCTTTGAAAAGCTGCAAATCCTACAAGTGAAGAAATGCAAGTCTCTCAGCTCTCTAGGCCAGTTTTGTTATGTGCTAGACAAAATGGTGATTTCGGATTGTGAGGCTTTGGAGGAAATTGTATTCTGGGATGAAAAACCAGCTTCCAAAGTTTCACAGTTGAAGAATGTTGCTCTGGAAAATCTATCAAAGCTCTCAACTTTCATTCCGCGGACATCTTCATTATCATCCTTGGAAACATTGGAGATAGAAAATTGTCCTGCGCTAAAGACATTTGCTCAAGAATCCCGTGAGATGAAAGATCCCGCACCACCTGCTACGACTTCAAAATGCTTCTTCCCAAATTGGGTAAGTATTATTACAACTACATAATGTGAGCAAAGCCCTTTCTAGCTTTTTGTGATGCCGAATTAAGTCTTACGTGCTTTCAACGCCAATAAGCAGAATGAACATATGTATAATGGTTAGCATTAGTCGTTTTGAGGCTAAGTAACCATTAGATCAAGTAGGTGCTTCTGTAGCATCTATATATATAGCATCATATATATATATATATATTTGGATCTCATGCATCTCTGTTTGTTTGTTTATTCTTTTACTGCATATCTCATATGTACTTAAAGCCACTAAGAATAAGAATCTAAAGATTTGGCAATATTCATTGTTAAGGTTTTAATTACATATTTACCAGTTGGTTATAGTGATCTCATAAATCGGCAATTGTTGAAAATTATCATTTGTTCATTGCAGTTGACACTGCAAAATTTGAAGGTACTGCGTGTGATAAATCAAGCTGGTGTTGAGAAACTGTGGGACAAAAGTTATCCTAATTACGAATTACTCTCTGAATTGATAGAGCTGACTTTGAGGGACAACAATGGACTGTCGAGTGTCATCCCCTTCAGCATGCTCACAAAATGCAGAAAGCTGAAAAACATGACTCTGGAGAAATGTAAATCATTGATGGAGGTATTTAACCTTGAAGAGGACAAACCAAATCGGATTCCCGCAGAAATGCTTCCTCAACTAAAGGTATTAGTATTGAGTAACCTAAGCGGTTTAATGAATATTTGGAACAAGGAACCTCAACCTCAAGTTCCATTCTTCCGAAATCTTGAGTCACTTCAGATTATCGACTGTGGTAGCCTCAAAAGTGTCTTCTCAGTTTCTGCTGCTAAGAATCTTAAGCAACTCAAATTACTCAAGTTGTATAGTTGTCAGAAAATGAATGAAGTAATATCTGGGGATGAAGATGGAAAAGGATCAACACCAGAGATCGAGATCATTTTCCCTGAAGTAGAACGCCTTATACTCAAGGATCTTCCAAACTTGGAGAGTTTCTGTCAGCAGAAAAATACTTTTACATGGCCTAAATTACAGATAGTGAGGGTGAGCAATATTCCACGTATGAAGAAATTTTCTGAAGGTCATCAAATCACACCATTGCTGAAAACAGTTTTTGTAACATTTGTTGAGAAGTGTTGGCAAGGAGACTTGAACAAAACCATATCATACTTGCACGAAAATGCAGGCATGTAAATTGCATGTGTCACTTCCTTTGCTTATTATTTCTGTAGAAATTAGAAACTTATACATAGTAGTGATACAACATGTCTACTTGATATATAGCATTCGCTTTCGAAAAGATGTGTCCTGTAAATTATATATTCTTAAAAAATTAATAATCTTTAATGTCTTTTTCTTTTTTCTTCTTTTAAATTATTATATTCTAAATGGCCACTTACTCGTTTTTGAGAAGGCAGTCATTTTATACAGATTAGTTTCCGATTATGACAAGGAAAAAAAACTTTATTTTCGTTACTGGTTGCATCAAATATTATTTTTGGGTGATTTATGTGTCAAATAGAAAAAAAAACATTATTTTAGTGTAAAGCTTAGTAATTAATGTTTTCTAGTCGCATCATGCATATATTGTAATAAATGGTCATATATTTCTTATAAATTTCAATGTCTATATACCTGCATGGGTTGATTGCAAAATAATTGACGAAATGCGTAAAGCCAAGGAGGAAAGGACTGGAGGAACTTACCAGCTGACAAGAAAAGGACAATGGCAATGATCACAAGCGAAGTGAACAACATACTGGGATGTTTAATTTAATTTGTCAAAGGTAGCCTCAAGTATAATTTTCTCACATATGATATCAGGATAATATAATTTTTTATACAATGCGATATGTTAATTACTATTTATTGCTCATTAATTATAGAATCTACTTTTGTGTTTCAGACCATATATATAGGTCTCTTGTATATCTTTTTTTTTTCCTATCAAGTTTAAATTCAATTTACCAAATGTAGCTATTTATAATTAATGAAGTTTACAATATTTTTTTATTTGATAGACAATAATAATACTAATTAAGTAGAAGTACCTCTAAGAATCACTGTAGAATTTCCCTTTAACATTTCATGAGAGATCTTATACCCAACACTAAAAGCAAACAATATAAGTTATTATTTGGTACTATTAATCTGTTTCTTTGTTTTTTTATATCTTTTATCCTTCTTCAAAGTCAGGAGGGGAGCAACCAGCAGGAAGGATAAAATGAGATCACCACAGATGGAAGAGAATGCTTTAACATCATATCAAATAGTTATTACGGGCGTGCCTCAAATGTCAAAGAAAGTTGAAATTCATAGTTAATTGTTTATGTATATATACTTTTAAAATATAGAACGGTGAAGAGTGAAAATTTGTATATATGACAGACTTTTGAATAAAAGAAGACTTCTTCAATTATGTAAAGAGAAAAAATTAACTTAAATTATTTACAGCTAACTTATATCGTGGCTCGGTAATATATGATGAGATTATGGTAATAAATTGTTTCATCTGGGAAAATATAATGAAATGACAAACGAAGAAGACGTCTAAAGATAGACGGATATGGCCACTCCAACTTTTGTACTATATATTATATGATAAATTACAATTTAATTACTTGTGGTTTTACTCAAAATCAATTTTCCTAAAGTGACACTTTTCCCCACTATAGTTTGCTCTGTTATCACATAACTACCATGTAGCTTTTTTCATTCATTTTTTAATAGAATACATTTGTTATACCTGTAAAAACAAACTTCATAAATGAGGGTGGGGTTATTGGTATCTCAATATGTTTATCTAGACTTTAATATGACTTATGTGTCTTGTTACTCTTCCTTGTGGGGATTGTGGATAAACATATTAAAGTGCCAATAACCACACCTCATAAATAAACTTTAATCAAGTTACTATTCATGAATGTGCGTTTGTGCTTTACAGGTATGCTCAATAAATATGGAATGGGTCAGTCCTAACCCCATTCATCCCATAACAGTGGGTTAGAGTCGAAAAGTGCATACTTTTAAAGTTATCAAAATTATAATCCAAACCTACTCCACCAAATCTTTGGCATTAAGTGAAATATGGCTGATTTAAGTTTAAACAAAAAGGGGTTGAGGTTTTGGTTTAATGGTTAAGGCTTCATGTCTTGATATTCTCTACCATGGGATCGATTTCAAACGAGGGAGATCCCACCCCAACCCCCCACCCCAAGGACAAAAAAAAAGGTTAAACAAAAAAAGAAGACCAAAAAAAGTTTAAACAAAAAGAAGATGAAAAAAAAACAGTTTTAAACGAGAAGAACGAAGAACGAAGAACGAAGAAGAAGAACATTTTCAGTGGGGTGAAGGAAAAAGTGATGGGAAGCATCTAATAAAAGAGAAAATGCTTAAGGGTGCATTTGGAATAATAAATTTTATGATTTGATTTAATTTGTAAATCAAATTCTTTGTTTGGAAATTTATAAAATAAAAATTAATATAATTTAGAAATCCATATAAATCTTATAGATCTTAATTAGATTAGTTTAAAAATCATCTTTAAAATGAAAGGATTTGGGTGAATTTTAGTGAATTTTATATAAAATTATTATTATACCCTTAATAATAATATAATAATCATATCATTACAAGTGTAAAAATATATAAATTTCTTAAAATAAAATTAATTTAATTCTTTTTTAGTACATTTCAAACATAAATAATTTTTGAATTAATTCAAACCATAATTTTTAAAATAAGTTCTAAACATAAAAATTAAGTTTTAATTAAATTAAATTAAATTAAATTCAATTTTAATTTTTATAATTTCAAACATATCCTAACAAAAAAGAAAGAGGTAGAAAATGTATAAACAAGTAGGAGAAGAAACCGAAGTGCCCGGAAAGAAGGAGGAGTGAAATGAGATTCAAAATTCAGTGAAGCAAGAAAGAGATGAAGGAGTTCTCAAACTCAATCTCAAATTTCAACTGTTGGATAGGAAAACAAACGGACGGTGAAGATGCCAAAGTCCTTAGCCGAGAAAACACTGAAGGATGAGCTCATACGTGGATTCCACCAGCTTGACATCTTTAGCAGAGATATAGATACAGATGACATAAGTATTAAGCAAAGAATAATTGAAAGTTGACGTTGAGGAAGCATTTGGGCGGTTGCCAGAGTAACTTTTCTAAAAGTGATAGGCAAAGAATCTTTAAGTTAGTTTGAAAACCAAAAAGCAAAAAACAAAAAAATAAAAATAAAGCCACTCATTCCATCTTTATATATAGAAATCTTAGAGCTCAAAATTTTTCTATGCGTTTGAATCCTTAAGTGGCAAATATTTTCATTTGAGAGGGTTTGAAATCATCTTTCTTCAATAATTCAGAGACAAAAAAAATAGCAGAAAAAAAATAGATAATTGGTTTCTCCCAGCAAAAACATTTCAAGGCTTTTATCAATAAAAATGCAAAATTTTCATCTCACCATAATCTATTCCGAAACATGTGAAAAAAACAAATTCAAATTCTTTGTTCCTTTTCCGGTTTCCAATCCTATCCTTTCAATTAAATTTTGATAACTCAGCAATTAACGTTAATTTCTTTCTAAATTTAAATATTTTCTAAACGAGTTGCCAAAATTTAATTAGGAAAAAAGGGTTAGAGACAGAAAAAGAGGATAAGGAATTTAAATCACAAAAAAATAGGTAGGCTAAAACTTTATTTTGGTTGCTTAAGTTTAATCAAAGTCTCGATTTAGTTTCAAATATTTAATTTGTATCAATTTCGTCTCAGATGTCACGAAATTGTATTAATATAATCCTTTTTACCAATGACATTCATTTTACTAATGCTATTTTAACTTCATTTTACGAAATTAGGTCTATTTTAATATGTAATCTATTTAGGTTTGCTTTGGTGGTAAAATTAATTAATTAAATTGATCTAAAATAGTATTAGTAAAATAGATGTTGTTAGTAAAAAAGATTAAATTGACACAATTTCGTAACATTTAGGACAAAATTGGCACAATTAAGCATTTGTGACTAAATTGAAATTTTGATTAAACTTTAGGGATCAAAATAGAGTTTTAGTCAAACAGGTAATAAAAGAAAAAAAAAGAATAAAATATGTATACCATGAACTAACCTCACCTTGAGAGTTACTAGAGCAGTCAAAATGGGTTTTGTCCAGTGAGCTAACTTGGCTCAACTCATTAAAATAGTGGGTTGAATTGCTTAAAATTTAGCTCACAGAAATATTGGTCATTTTGACCGGGTTGAATTAATTAGGTTGACCCGTGAGTTAAGTGTATTGCTTGAAATTTAAATTTGTTATTATTTTTTCTTGTTGAATTTGGAATTCGGAATGAATGGATTTTTACTTATGGAAGTTGATAATTATGACTTATGAATTAAGATATAACTTAAGTTTAATGATAATTATATGGTTTTAGATATTTTATACCTAGATTTGATGGATATTTTATGATTTTTTGGTGTCTTTTAATGTGTTTTATGTTTTTTTTAATTTTTTAAATTTTTTTGTGCGTTAACCCGTTTAACTCACCAATCTTTGTGGGTCGAGTTAAGTTGATTTTTTTTAACTCACTCTCTACGTAAATTAATCTGATTCAATGCACTTAGTCTCCTAACCAACCATGAGATGAGATGATGGTAATGAATTGTGCTACAACTCTTTCTTATTTGAAATATATTAAATCAATTAGCAAATAGTTAACAATTTTAGTAATTATTGAAAATTTATTTTTTTATTCATTTATCAAATGAATTAACTATTTATTTTTATTAGATTAGTTTTGATTAATTGTTAATATAAACAAATTTGTTTTACTCATCATCTTATTATATTTTGTCACATCATTAGAAGAGTATTTGATAATACTGTTTGAAGATTGACATATATAAACAAATATTAAGAGATAAAAAAATAAAGTAAACCCCCATCTTGATTTTCTAAATATGCACGTGTCATCATTTTAGTACTTTAAAGATTTTTGTCATCAATTTATATCTGAAATTTATAAAGTAACATTAATTTAATCCTTCAAAGATCTTAATCTCAATTTAATTCTTCAATGATAAAAAAATATCATTAATTTAGTCTCTCAGTTATAGAAAATTGTCATCAATTTAGTCTCTCAATCATTAAAATTTTGTCAATTTAGTCTTTATCCGTACATAAAATTACAATTTTGATTACACTTTTAAATTTAAGGATTAAATTGATGACAAAATTCTTTGGAGGATCAAAGTAATAACACATATATCTTTGGAGGACCAAACACTGATTTTATTCTAAAAAATATTTCAGGTATGTTTAGAATCAATGATTTTAGGATTTGATTTCATTTGTCAATGAAATTTCTTGTTTAGAAAATTATAAAATGTATATTTATAAGATTTATAAATGCTTAAAAATCTCATGAATTTTGATTAAGATGTTTTGAAATTCTATTAAAAATGAGAGAATTTGAGTTATTTGGATGGAATTTATTTAAATTTATTATTCTACCCAAAATCATTTATTTAGAAATAGAAGAGATGATTTATTAAAAGAAAGGGTAAATATGTGAATTTTTTTAAAATAAATTAATTTAATCCTTTTTTGTTAGTATTTCAAATATAAAATTTGATCTCTAAATCAATATAAATCATAATTTTTATAATGAGTTTCAAACACAAGAATTAATTTTTAATTCAATTGAATTTAATAAAATTTAAATCAATTCAAGTCAATTCTAATTTTTATAATTCTAAAATTACCTTTCTTTAAAAAAAAGCGATCACGGTTTAAACTGGACAATTAGTAGATAGTGAATCAATATTCGATCAGCAGCGTGTGTAAAATTATCTATATTTTAAAACTTTAAAGGAAAATTCCGTAAAACCACTACATCGATCCCAGTCCTTTATATAGTGACCTGCAAATAATTAAGTAAACATTCACTTTAGTTAGGAGCTAAAAATAATTTAAAGTTTCTTTTGAAGAAAAAATAATGAACCCTGTGGACAAAGTTATACCTCCCATGGAATCAAGAGGAAGCATAACATGTTCTTCTCAAAGGAAAAGATACTCTTGTACTTAACTAGTTATACTAAACCGGGAAACTCTTACACCTTTTTTATTGAGAACGAAACACACTTTTTAATATTTAAATATTTAAATATACTTTTTAATGTTTATTTTTTCTTTTTTCTAATAAAGAAGGTGTAGAGAATTTGGTATAAAAATTAGACATAGGAATAACAAAACTCTCTTCTCAATTACTTATTGTTTTCAATTGCTATTTCTCCCACATTTTTTAAATATATTTAATGTACTGACATATATACTTCAACCTAAAGCTTATATAAGAATGGGTAAAATTAAATAAATTAACTCGGTCCAACCCATAAAATTTCAACTCATGTAGGTTAAGATCAATTCATACTAACGACTCTAACATTCAAATTAATAATATTTATTCGATATATGATATCATGTCAATTTTAGACTATTGTATTCATAATACGATTTGAAGATAGGCGTTAGTCAACAATAAAAATTCAAATTTGTGTTGAGTTTAATGAGGTTGTAGATCAGTTCACACTTGCCTCAATACTAGAGATGGAAATAGATTAGGCTAGACTAAACTTTCTTTAAATAGGTCTAGCCTATTTTGTAAAATATTTAACTTAAGCCTAAACTATTACTTGACATATACTTTTTTGTTTGGTTTAGTCTGACGTTTTTATAAAAATACAAAAGTCTAGCATGTTCTGTAAGTTTATTCAAAAGCTTACATTACATGAAAATTTTAAATTATACTAATAATATTTTAAAAATCTCAAATAATATATATTTTTAATTAAAATTATTAAATTATGTTTAAAATTAATAAATTATACAAATATATAATAATATATGGTATAAATATTATAATTTTTTTTACATATATAATAAATAAATAAGCCAACTTATTAAATAAAATAAATATTTTTAACGGCCTAACCTGACTTATTTAATTAAATAAATTTTTATAAAAATCTAATTTGACTTGTATACTACATAAGTTTAAATTTACTAAGACTGAAAATAAGCTAAATCATAAATTCTTAATAAACTGCCTAATGTATTTCCAGCCCACTCATTGCATAAGATTAAGGTGTCATAATGTTATCATAGGTTTTATCATTCATTAGGTAAAGTTGTCAAAATAGTCTAAGCGGTTGGTCCAATCGTTCAAGCATATGGTGTAAGGTGGACTTCGACTGCCATTTTGACACCTCATTTAAAGTGTTGACTTTTTAACTCTGTATAATATCGGGGCATGAAAAGGATTATAGGGATGAGCCATCTTACACTTATTGATCATAGTTAAAAGAATTTTGTTATATTTTTTTAAAACTTTTTGTAATAATTATATTAATATTTAATAAAGTAAATATTAAATAAAAAATATTTAATATTTTAAAAATATAAAAATTATTAAATATTTACTTTATTTAATAATCAAAAATTATTAAAATATGTGAGAAATATATAAAATTATTCTAATTAAAAAGCACAACACCTTAGATTTAATTACTAGTAGTGACCTGGTTAAAAGTTAATTATGAAATATGTTTTTACAATTTTTACACGTCTGCCAAAAAATGAATGTAAAATACCAAAAGGGAACAACGTGATTACAGGCCAAATTACAGTGGGACAAAGTGACTTTTTAAACCACGTGAAAATAAAGTCACATTATGTCAAACGAGAGGGTCACAACATGTCAGTCTATCTTCAAATGTCTTTTTCTTCCACACCATTATATATATATATATATATATATATATTTTATCTTTCATTACCAATATGTTTTGGTTGTCGAAAACTCTATTTGCACTTCATGGCCATTATAATCTTTAATGGTGTTGATTGAATTAGGTCAATTTAAGAATACATGAATTTTGACCTAATACAACTCATAATTAATATGTTAGATTGGATTCGTAAGTTGGATTAAGTTTTAAAATTTTAAAACACACTAATGATGAGTCGGGTTGCAGGTTGAAATTTTTTCAACCTGCGTAACCCAATCCTATCCAACCATATACGTATATATTCAAATTTATAAAACGATGTTATTTTAATAAAGTTGAAGGAAATAAATTTATCTTAAGACTTGTTATATTTACGGTTTTTTATATTTAAAACTTATTGTGTTATCTTAAATTTGTTTGAAACTTGTTAAAAATTTAGTATATTAGTTTTTGTTAGAACTTGTTATGATGTGTAAAAATTTTTGATTTTGTATTAATTTTGGTTTTTACTTTAATAGATAAATTTTTTTTAATATATATCAAACTCATAGATTTAACCCAATCCAACTCACTCATGTACAGATTAAATCGTACTAGGTTTAAAATTTTTTTTTCTCAACCCATCCCAACCCAACCTACTATTTTAATGAGTTAGTTGGGTGTACAAATATCTCAAACTCAACTCAATCCAATTCTCGAACACCTTTTATCATTTGAGCATATTATTTAATACATGTTAGCTGTAAATAATTTAATTAAGTTTTTTACTTTTTACAGAATTCAAGAAGTTAAGTTTTCTCTTATTCAAAATGAAGGAATGGATGACTGGGCCGCCGAAGATGGGCAAAGCCCAGCCCCATGCATGCATATATATAAGATGCAAAAACGAAAAGTAAGGTAGAAACCTAATGTTTGTTGAGAAAACATCCGAAATCAGTTTCTCTCTTGCTCTCTGATTCTTTCCACGAATTTGGGACTCAAACTCTGTTTCTAGGCATTCAATTTGTGGATCCACGGGTATGTTCTCTTGTAATATACTTCACATGATCAGTATATCTATTTTGATCCATATATGGGACCATTTGTATGAAATGATGATTATATGAGTTATAATCAACATTGGTATCAGAGCATAGGGTTATAGATATCTGAACATTGTATTTGTGGTTGAAATATGATGAAAATACGTGTGTTTTGGTGAATTCTGGGAATTTTTGGATTTCTGGAAACTGTTCATTAGCGTGTTCATGATGCCCTGTTCTTCTAAATTTTCTGTCCAATACGTTGCGAATTATTATGAAATAATTATATGAATGAAAACTAGACATTTCAAGCTTTCCATTGATATATAATTTGCATTATTTGGATGAGAAACGAGGGAGATATAAGCCTTCAAACATGTCGGTTTCACCATTTTTTTTTCAGAAATGAAACCGATTTTGACTTCCCCAGAAAATGGTGTTTTAAGTGTTTTTAATTACGTTTTATGCAATAAAACAATTTGAAATTTAGTAAACAAGAGATCTGGGCACAAAAATCACCAATTTTGGTTTAGGAAGGACCCCAAAAACGTGAAAAATAGAGTCAGTTTAGTAATTGGTCAAACCGGGTCTAAAACGGGTTGACGCGACCCATCTGGAGGAAGAAGACGACCTAAACGATAGGTCGTTTTGATTCCACAGTAAACGACACATCGTTTCACTTATAAACGACTGGTCATTTTGACAACAGTAATAACCGCCATCAACTGCCACGCCACGTGTCAACATCACACTGAGACACGTGTCGAGCATCGCATTGACGTGTCAGCATTGACGTGGTGCGTGTTGTTCACGCGCTGCATTTTGGCTGCGCGTGAGGCGCGTCTGGTGGCGCGTGATATACACGCGCCCGTACGGTCACCTCTCTTTGGACGGTGCATGGAAGCGCGTGGAGGCGCGTGGGACGGGTTCTGGTGGTGCGTGAGGGAGCGTGACACCTCAGTTTGAGACGCGGTTTTCACTGTTGGACTCAAAAATAAATTTGTGATTTTTTTTGATGATTTTTATATAATTTTTTGAGGATCAGAAATATTTATTTTGATTTTATTTTAGTTAAAATTATTTAGAAAAGGAGAAAAAAAATTTTCAAAAATTTTTTTTCTTCTCTCTACATATATATGTTTTGATTTATGCTAAATACATATGTGAAAATTTTTTTTTCTTCTCTCCACATATATATGTTTTGATTTATGCTAAATACATATGTGTTATCCATATTTATTTCAGTGGGGAATCTTAAAGTTTTAGTGACTTTATAAGATTATCCTTTTAAATCAATTGTATTAATATTAATTTTCAAATTAGATCTTCAAAGTTTGATTGGGAACAAAGTGAACTTTTGGCTTCGAAATCTGATGAGGAATTTTATTAATGCAATTGATAATTAGATATGATATTGCAAAAATGTTGGGCATTAATTATGTACATGTATGTAGAATTAAATTGTCAAATAAAATGGTTTCCGTATTAAAGAACATTGTTGCTGAGTTGAATAAGGGTGAGAAACTCAATGGCGACAATTATGAAATCTGGAAATTAAAAATCCAGTATGTGCTTGAAGAACAAGAGGTTCTTGAGACACTGAATCAGGTTATGCCAGAACCTGAAGATGGAACCATTGCACAGCACAGGCGTGACAAAGATGCATATGTTGCATGGAAGAAGAAAAACTCTCTGGCTCGCATTACGTTGCTGAGCAGCATGGAGAATGATATCATGCGAGAGTTTGTACGTTTTGACAACGCCGGGGATATGTGGACGGCATTGGCTGCTAGGTTTGGTAGCACTTCAGTTACGAGACTGAGACAGCTCACTGTGAAATTTGATTCATATAAGAAGCCACATGCTCAGACAATGAAATAATATCTGAGGCATATGGCAAATATGATAAGTGAGCTGCGAGATGCTGGCCGCGTCCTCCCTGATGAGCAACAAGTGCAAGCGGTGATTCGTTCTTTGCCAAACAGTTGGGAACACATGAAAATCCACCTCACCCACAATGACAACATCAAGACATTTGAGGATGCTATGCGTCATATTGAGTTGGAAGAGGACCGCCTACAGGTGGCTAAACCTGAAAGTGATATCTACTTTGCAAGTTCTAGCTCACAAGGAGCTTCGGGCTCCAAGCACAAGCATCATGGTGGTGGTTCTCGTAAGAGGAAAGGCAAGGGTCCATCTTCGTCTAGCAAAAGGCCAAGGAATAACCAACCTGGGAAAGGAAGGCGTCCTTTCAAGAAAAATATGTCAAAGGTGAAATGCTACAATTGTGGCAAGAAGGGTCACTTCGCTCGCGATTGTCGCGAGCCAAATAAGGTAAACACCCTTAATCCACTTGAGAATAATGTGTTTGTCTCAAGTTCTATTTTCTTGTCTGAATCACATCCTTTGTGGACTGTAGACTCAGGAGCCACCGACTATGTAGCAAAGGACAGGAATGCCTTCGTGGAATTCCGGCGTATTCCACATGGAGCAAAGTGGATCTATGTAGGAAACAACACGCGAGTAGCTGTCAAAGGGATTGGCACATGTCAATTGAATATGCGCAACGGGCGCACCCTATTCCTACATGATGTCCTCTATGCACCTGACATACGACGGAATTTAGTTTCTATAATAGTGTTGGTTAGACTTGGTTTTTCAATAAACTTCCATTCAAATGGTGTAAATGTGTTCTTAGGAACAACATTTTATGGCTCAGGATATTTTTTAAATGGTTTCATTGTATTAGATTATGACTTACATTCTGCGAATGTTTGTTATTCCCTAGTTACATCTTCTAGTACTTACAATGTTGACGTTAATTTATGGCATGCTAGACTTGGTCATATTGGTCAACATAGAATGAGCATACTGGCCAAGGAAGGCTTATTGGGTAATATCGAAAGAGTCGATTTACCTACGTGTGAGCATTGCCTAATAGGGAAAACATCTAGAAAACCATTTGGAAAAGGAATTAGAGCTGAAATTCCTTTGTAATTAGTCCATTCAGATATCTGTGGTCCAATGAATGTGAGAGCAAGGCATGGGTCTGTATATTTAATCATATTTATAGATGATTATACTCGATTCAGCCATGTCTATTTGATAACTCATAAATCAGAGGCATTAAGTTATTTCAAAAGATATATGAGTTTGGCTGAAAATCAATTAGACAAGAAAATTAAGGCATTACGGACTGATCGAGGTAGTGAATATTTATCTGCTCAATTCAGAGAACTATGTGATGAAAAAGGGATAGATAGACAATTAACTATTTCTTATACTCCTCAACAAAATGGTGTTGCGGAGAGACGGAACAGAACCCTGCTTGAGATGGTTAGGTCAATGATGGCACATGCAAATTTGTCAATCTCTTTTTGGGGAGATGCATTGTTAACTGCTGCCTATATACTTAACCGAGTCCCTTCAAAATCAGTAACTACCACACCATATGAGTTATGGACAGGCAGACGACCAAACTTGGAATTTCTAAAACCATGGGGGTGCGCTGCCTATACTCATGTTCCTTCGCATAAATATGGAAAATTAGGTGCACGAGGTATGAAGAGTATTTTCATACGATACTCTGAACACTCTAAAGGATACGTGTTTATAGGTGAGCAGGAAAGTGGGAGTAAAACTGAATTTGAATAGAGGGATGTCACATTCATGGAAACAGAGTTTCCTAAATGGGGTGAAATTGGCGAAAACCAATTCCTCTTTGAAATACTGGATCAAAGTACTGGCAATACCTCAACTGTACACGTTGAGATAACATCACATCCAAGTGGGAGCAATGTGAGAAGTGGGGAATTAAATACGAACCAGTCTCAATTGCAACCACTTGATAAGCCATTTGATCTGAGTGGGAGCACCAATGAGCATAACAAAGCTCAAGAGGAACAACTTTTAATACGACGATCAAATCATAAAAGCGTTCCCCGAAAACGTTTTGACATAGAAGGGGAAGCTTTCATGGTTGCTCCACTAGATGAAGAAGAGCCAAAGAACATAGAAGAAGCTCTATCATGTCCTGTAAAGGAAAAATGGATGAAAGCAATGGAAGAAGAGATGGAGTCTATGAGATTAAATCAAGTTTGGGAATTGGTTGATCTCCCAGAAGGACGCAAAGCCATCGGAAACAAATGGGTCCTCAAAATAAAGCGAAATGCTGATGGATCAATTGAAAAATATAAGGCTCACTTAGTAGCAAAGGGGTATACTCAACAGGAAGGAATTGATTATGAAGAAACCTTTTCTCCTGTAGTGAGATTTACCTCGATTCGCCTCATCTTAGCTATAGTAGCAATTATGGATCTTGAATTACATCAAATGGATGTAAAGATTGCATTTCTAAATGGAGAATTAGAAGAAGAAATTTATATGAAACAACCAGTTGGTTTCATAATAGAAGGCCAAGAACAAAAGGTATGTCGACTTTTAAGATCGATATATGGCCTTAAGCAGTCTTCAAGACAGTGGTATATACGCTTTCACGAAACAGTAATAAAATATAATTTTGTCAAAATTGACGAGGATTATTGCATATATATTAGAAGATCCAAAGATTAGTTTGTGATCTTATCATTATATGTTGATGATATACTAATAGCTGGGAGCAGTAAGGAGTTCGTTAACACTGTCAAAAGTTAGTTAAATACCAATTTTGAAATGAGAGATATGGGTGAAGCAGTATATATCCTTGGAGTTAAGTTTTCAAGAGATCGTTCAAGAAAACTTTTATCTCTTTCACAAGAAACATATATAAACAAAATACTTGAACGTTTCAACATGAGAGACTGCAAACCCATTGATACTCCTATTGCAAAAGGTGTAGGCTTGAGCAGAAGGCTGTGTCCTCAGACTCCACAAGAGCAAAAGCAAATGGAACGTGTTCCATATGCAAGTGCCATTGGAAGTTTAATGTACGCTATGATGTGTACAAGGCCTGATATTTGTTTTGCTGTTGAAATGGTAAGCAAAAACGCTAGGATTACGTAGAACTTGATGTACTATATTATTTCCCAAAATTTAATGCCCACATTTGTTGAACATTTATGCATATACATATATATTTAATGTTAGGTACATTATCTTTATTACAAGGTATGCCGGACAGATCTTAGATTAGCCTACTCACACAGGTAATCGCCTCTATTTTCTGTGTGTAAAATAGAGATGAGACTATTTCAAGCTAAATTATCTAAGTGATAATTAAGAACTCGGGCTTGAAATATGATGGTCGCCTTAACTAAATGTTAAGATGAGGATATATTATTTGTTATATCCGAAAATGAAAATAACCCACAATTTTACTTTATCTGTCTTATGCCAGATGAGAGTTCTGTTGATTTATAACAGAGTAGATTTGTGAACTCAGGTTAGACATTGGAAATGTCTGAACCACCATCTGTACAGTATTTAAAATATGAAGGCATACACTCCATAGGAAAGGAGAAAAATACTGTGATACGTATTTCATGCTACGTATGCATTATATATGCGACAAAAGAGATGGCTAAATTTATGATCTCATTATTTAAGCCGTGTGAGACTCTGAGGTTAAGAAAACCTCATTTTAGTACCCTTAAGACTCTTACCTTGTTTTCAAGATTGTGTTTAATGTTTGCTATCTTAGGATGTTGCCAATGGTCATGAACGATTCGATCGAATGGAACATTCCTAGAAAAGCGAATTAAACACAGATTAAGAGATCTAAGTAAAGAGGAAGATCAATTTGAGATATTTGTCATATTGACTTGTATTCACTGGTCGACCAATTATGACTATATTATGGTTAGTCATAGTTGTTGTGAATACAATGAACAAACAAAGTTTAAAATGAGATCAAGAGAGTTGTGAATGTGACTGATTGATCTAGGGTACAGCATACATGATCTACTCAAAGTCCCATTGTGAGCTGTTATATATTCCTAACAGATATATAGCAACGAGCTCTATGAGTATGCTGCTCGCACGGATTGTTTGCCTGTATGAATTGCAGAGTAGAGAACTTGACCCATCAAGGGCGAGTGGGAGATGAAGGAATGGATGACTGGGCCGCCCAAGATGGGCTAAGCCCAGCCCCATGCATGCATATATATAAGATGCAAAAACGAAAAGTAAGGTAGAAACCTAATGTTGGTTGAGAAAATATCTGAAATCAGTTTCTCTCTTGCTCTCTGATTCTCTCCACGAATTTGGGACTCAAACTCTGTTTCTAGGCATTCAATCTGTGGATCCACGGGTATGTTCTCTTGTAATATACTTCACATGATCAGTATATCTATTTTGATCCATATATGGGACCATTTGCATGAAATGATGATTATATGAGTTATATTCAACACAAAAGTCAGTCATATTACCAAAAAAAAAAATTCTGTCATACATACAAAGTTTCACTCTCCACTGTTTTATATTTTAAAAAATATCTCTACATAAACTATGAATATCAATTTTTTTGACATTTAAGCCTAAGTAACATGCAAGTTGCAAGTTCAAAAGTAGTTAAACATGACGTTGAAGCATTCTTCGATTTGTCGTGATCATATTTTATCCTTCCGAGTTGTTCCGTTCCTAACTCTGAAGAAGGATTAAAAAAAAAAAAAATCAAAAACAAAGAAACCAATAGTACAAAATCAATAAGTTATATAGTTTGCTTTTGGACTAGGGCTATAAGATCACTCATGAAATGTTAAAAGGCAATTATATATAGTGCTTCTTATTAGTGGTACTTCTACTTAGTAATATTATTATTTATCGAATACAAAATTATTATATAAATTTAATTAACCATAAACATCTACATTAGGTAAGTTAAATTCAAACTTGATTGAAAATATTTAAGAGAGACCTACATATATATCAATACTATCTATCTTTATACAATGTTTGGACAAGACACTAGATATCATAATATTTAGTCAAAATAATTTTATTTAACCTTAACCCTATAGTAAATAGAGATCAAATTATTTTATCTTATACAGTTAAGGCTGGATAAAATTATTTTAACTGGATAAATTGCTATCCAGTATTTTATCCAAATATGAATACTATTAATTATACTATACTATTTATCTTTTATATAATATACCAAACAGAACCTTAATATTTATAAAAAAGTAATTTAATGGTGCAAGTCTTCCAAGATTTACTATAATAATTAACAACATATTTAATAGCATAAATATGAAATTATTTATAAAAAGTTATATATATATATATATATGAAAAAAAGTAATTTAATGATGTAAGTCTTCCAAGATTTAATATATATATATATATATATATATATGTATATATGACAAGCACCCCATATAACTGAATCAGGAGGTTGTTCGCTTCACAGTTCACTTCTTGACCATAGGCAAGTCATCAATTACTTTTTTTTTTTTTTGGTGAGCATCAATTACTTTGTCATTGTCATCAAACGCTGCAGATATATAGACATATAAATTTATAAGAAATATTCTGTTATGACACATGATACAACTAGAACAAGCAACTCCATCTGTCCTAGAAGCTATTTTGAAAAAAAAAAAAAGGATAAATGAAAGATTATTAATTTGATTTTAAGAATATAACTTAAATAAGGAAAAGCTATTAGATTAAAATTTAGATTTTAATTTAAATTGCAATGTAAAAATTTTATTTTATACCGGACTTAGCCCCCTCTAATTTGCAAAAAAGTTTTTTAACATCATCATTCCGTCATGCATTATTACATCATTAACATAATTTGATTAAAATAATTATTTAAAAAGTTAATTTTTTTAATGAATTGTCAATACATTATTAGATAATAGTGTAAAAATATTTTTTGCACTTAACAACAGATCAAAATTAAACTACAAATTTATAATTAAGTACAATATGATTCATTTTTTTCTCCAACTTTTCTTTATATTTGGTAGATATTAACAAACACAATTAAATAATTTTGTGTCAAAAGCCTTTCCATTTTTGGTATTAAAGTTTGTTTTAAAAGAAATCCTTAAGCTCCATCTATTTTTCATGACCTAGAACACAGCCTCTGCGCTTTCTATTTGATATATAAATCACCCTAAAATATTTGATGCAACGAGTAATGATAATAAGGCTTTTCTTGACATCAATGGAAACTATTATATATATGTCGCATCACTATTATTTAAATTTCTAATTTCTACAGAAAAAAAATAAACAAAGACGTGATAAATTTTACATACCTGCATTCTTGTGTAAGGTTGATATGGTATCGTTCAGATTTCCATGCCAACATTTCCAAACAAATGTTACGAAAACCGTTCTCAGCAATGGTGTGATTTGCTCACCTTCAGAAAATGTCTTCAAACGTGGAATATTGCTCACCCTCACTGTCTTTAATTTAGGCCATTTAAAAGTACTTTTCTGCTGACAGAAATAAACCAAGTTTGGAAGATGCTTGAGTATAAGGCATTCTACTTCAGGGAAAATGATCTCTGGTATTGATTCTTTTCCGTCCTCATCCTCAGATATTACTTCTTCCATTTTCTCACAATTATACAACTTGAGTAATTTGAGTTGCTTAAGATTCTTAGCAGCAGCATGCGATAAGACACTTTTGAGGCTACCACAATGGATAATCTGAAGTGACACCAGATTTCGGAAGAATGCAACTTGAAGTTCCTTGTTCCAAACATGCATCAAACCGCTTAGGTTACTCAGTACTAATACCCTTAGTTGAGGAAGCATTTCTTTGGGAATCTGATCTTGTTTGTTCTCTTCACGGTTGAATACCTCCATCTATGGTTTATGTTTCTCCAATTGCGTCTGATGTGCATGCTGATTAACCTCAACAAATAAAAGTTTGTAAAAATAAAATAAAATAAAATTATTTTAAAGAATAAACTACATCAACTCAGGTTTCACAATCATTCATCTCAATCTACAGCCAAAATTGTACCATGCCTTAATTATTGGCCTATTTTGACTAACGAAATATGTTACAATGAGATGAAATATTCTGCTTAACCTCAACATCTACTAATAATTATGATTTGTTTTTGATAGTTTTGCAACTTGTGCTAAGACCAATGATAAGACCTAGATCATTCATCATCAATTGTTGTCCATGATTAGTGACAACAATTATTGTTCTATTCTCTCTACACTGTCTGGTGTCGAGTGACTACTGCTAGGTGCTAATCGTGACTGATACTATTTTGAGTAGCACTTTCCGAAACCCATCATAAATTGGTCGAAAATGTTAATTTGCTTCAAAGTCATTGGCTACACAGATATGATATACCTAGTTTCACTGTTAATTATGGACAACAAGTGCCAGCACAATTTTTTTATTTTTTTGAAGAATTAAAAGTCACATATCTGAAAAAAATAAACATCGTACATCTAAACTTTTAAAAATTAAAAATTACTCTTTTATGTAAATAAAAGAAAACCTTTTTCATATCACTCTATTCTTGTTTTTTTTCCTAAATTTTTACTCGTTTTTTATCTATTCAAAAACCATATCCTGAAGGTTAAAATGATGGCTATAGCCACAAATATAATTAAAAAATAAAAGCTGCTACGAATTTTGAAATGTCTCTATTTTCTTGTTGTTCAACCATGCACGTTGCAAAAGACGTTGAGCTACAAATTTTGAAATGACTCTATTTTCTTTTTCAAAGACTTGCATTTGCATATTCATAAACTGAGTTCTAAAGGATTCGAATATTAAGACGGCTTACCAGACAACATATATATCTTTGTTTCAAGTGATCCGATTAACTTAATAATGTAGGCTAATCAAGATTGCGGCTAAAGCCTGCATTTGAACCAATATCATGATGGTTAAGATGTATTCCCCACTTTGATTATTCGGGGCTTAAATTTTTAAAAATATAAAAAAATTATAGTTAATGTATCAAACTTTTATATATATCAAAAGTCACCTGGAATTAAGTTAAGTTGTAAAGGGTAGATAGAAGTTCTAAATCAATGTTGTTTATTAAGAAAAAAAAAAGAAATTTCCATGTAAAAAACCTTCGGTAGAAAAGAAGCATCTTCCAGATTTATTATTGATGGCTCCATGGTTGATGAAATTGCAATAGTGATAAGCAATGAAAAAGAAAACAAGAATTTAAAGAAAGGTAATCAAGAAACAAAACGCAGACAATGGAGAATAATTGAATATGAGAAACAAAGGCCAAAGTGAACGAGGAAATGAAATGCACCTGAGAGAGAAGAAGAAGCAGAAAGTGGACAATGCGAGAGTTCTACTGATGCTGAAAGGACAATAACAAATAATAGTACCCAATGCACTGTAATGAACTTAGAGAAATAAAACAAAATCTTCAGCTACCAATAAGAAAGGTATAAGATCTCAAATTATTTCTTGATTCTTTGCTTTGTTGGAGTGCATCGAATAATGAAGTATGTTTGTACCTTTTCTTTTGAAAAAAACATTTTTTTCTTATCTTCGAGAAATGGAACCTAAATGAGCACTGTTGATGACAATCATAGTCTATAATGTATGTTTATATTAGCTTATTTTATATTCAAAATAATTTATAATTAAAATTTTACTGAAACAAATTTAAAAAAAAGTAATTATTTCCTAAGAAATAATATTTTCCGAACATGCTCTTAGTACATCTCATATTTAAATATTTTTAAAATATAAAATAAAGTGCAATTTTGATAGTATTTCGTGAAGGGTAATTTACACAATATTTTACTTTTAAATTTTTATTACTCCATGTATCAAATTAAAGAAATTAAAAAAATTATACATGTATGTATTTTTTTAAAATGTATTTATGATATTATCTGGTTCTAGACCACAGTTTAATTGGCTAAACTGCTTAAACAAAGAACCACTTTATTTTTTCATTTGACAATTAAACCTTGTTTTAAAACATTACTAAAAACATAAGAAAGCAATTGAATTATGTTAGCTTCCAAATCTCTTACACTAAAAAATTAGAACTTTACTTTCAAAAATTAATATTGAATAATTACATTAGGAAATTGAAAATTTAAGTCGTACTCTTTTAATTCAGTACCAAATTAAGAGTTGGATTCTATTTGTGAAAGCAAGGATAGATAGAAAAGTGGTAACCTATCTTGAGGGAAAAGAATGATGTCAAACTTCTGTCATTTGGTTCTGTTGCCTTGGTCTATAGTATATTTTAATGCCATAGTTAAAGTAAAGAATATATCTTTCTTTCATCAGCTTCTCAAGCTACAAAATCCCATTACAGGTATTTCATCCGTCCCATTCTAATTGGATGGAACATATATGAAGTGTGATTACTTTAAACTTGGATGGAAATTTTCTAATAATTTATTCTATTTGTTTTTATAGTTAAATTTTAATAATATGACAATATATAATTAAATAGCAGTATAATATATATTTAGTAAACACCATATATAGCAATATATATATATATATATAAAACCAAAATTAAACTCTTAGGGAGTATTTGCCCAACTCAAAATTAAAATCAAATAACTTGGTTCAATGCGGCCAGTTTTAAAATCTTAAGTATTTAGTAAACACTAATTTTTTTAAAAAAAATAGTTTTTATCTAATCTATTTTCAACTTAAAACTAGTTCACAATAAAAGCAATAATGTAAAGTTGATTTTATTATGTTCCCTTTTCTATTGATGGCTCCTATTTTTTTCTCGAAATTTTAGTTCCTTTTCTTGCATTATCACTTTAATTTTTCTTAATATTTAAATTTAAAAGTTTCCTTATCAGGTTTTGTTTCCCTCTCATTTTTAAATTTTAAATTTGCTTATGATTTAAATTTGATATTAAAACTGGTTTAAGATAAATTTTAAGCAAACTAATGATAAATTAAAACTAGTTATAGCTAGAAAATAAATTTATATGACTAATTTATTTTATATAGTTCTAAATCAGTTATGATGATTGCCAAACAGCCTCTTAAAAATAAGTAGTTAATTGTTTGATAAGTGGTTAATAAAAATAATTTTTCAATAACTAATAAGTAGTTGAGTTAATCACTTAATTATTTTCCGTGTTAACAACTAAGTTCGGAAAGTATAAGGACAAGGGTTGCTTAGAATGTAAGTGCATGTTTAATGTGTTATAAAGGAAATGAATAAAATAAAATGATACGTATAAAATCTCCAAAATCAAAGGATAAAATTTTTTTTATTCTTATTTTATTTTTGTCCTTTCTCTCTTACTAAACATGAACTAAGGGCATTTGTTTCTTATCTACTATATTGAGTTGAAATAGTTAGAGTATGTGGGAAACTAAAAATTTTTTAAGCCCGAGTATTAAAATCTACTTGAATAATTCCGAAAAAAAAATTATTGACTGAATCCCAAAAACACTTTACTACAGTACAATGATTGCCCAAATTTCGAATCTAAATAAGCAATATTAGGAGTATACTTCGTTAAATATTAAATTAACCTTTTAAGTTTAGTAAACGTCAATTGAAGGGCGAATAGTGTTGTTAGACTCGCCACCTTAATATCAACATATAGTTTGGATGAAGTACATGATGTTGATGTCCAGTGAGAACTATGTTAATTAGAATTGAAGCAAAGGCGGAGCCACATATACCCGAGAGTGGGCACAGGCCTATGCTGGCTTTAAAAAAATAATTAAAATAATAATTTTACTTACATAGTATTCATCTTAATAGTTAAAATGTGACCTCACTAACATTTTTTATTGGGTTTAAAGAGTTAATCTTCTTTTCGCATAAACTTATGATATCATAATTCTATTTCATGCATCATATAAAATTTTCTTGCTAGTTATCTTATCTCACTGATTACTACCAAGTACTAGTGCTTTCTCTTTTTCTCCTTTTTGAATCTTGGTTGAGGCTCACAACTCTATTCAAAATTTTCAATCATTAACTCACAATTTTATCAAAAAGAAATTAGTGCATCTCTTTATTTATTATATTTGTTTTTCAATTTTAATGTATATATTATAATATATTCCAATAGTTTTTTTTCCTTTTTCTCTTTCATATAATGCCAATTTTTTTTCTTTTTTTATTTGGTTTTTGCATAAAAATTGAGTCTATTATTTAACAATTTCAGAATATGATAGTACTTGGTAGTACTTTTTTCCAATTACAATAACAATAGTTAATTGTTTTTAGTTCTTATATATGTTAAGATATTCTTAGTAAATTGTTATTATAAATTTTATTATAATTTTTTCAGTATACACATTTAAAATTTTAAATATATTTAAGTGTCCCTGCTGACGTTAGGGTCCTGGTTCCGTCACTGAATTGAAGTATGAAACCGCATAGTGTTTGTTAACAAATACAATTACTCATCCAAATTTATCATCAACTTAAACACAACAAGTTCTGTTACAAAAATAAGATTAAATTCCTGACTTTTCGTATGCATAATAAGACTCCTGAGATCATTCGTCTTTTTATTAAAGATGCTGGCATCAATTAATCAAAATAAGCAAACATGCACATAAAGACCGTTTATTAAAGGATATGGAAACTGCAGTTTCTTTTTTAAAAGAAGGGACGAAACAAAGCAGCAAGATCGAATTTGAATAAGAACCAGACCGCTAGCTGATATGTATGCTTTGCTATATACGTTGAATTTAAGTCACATACACAGACAATTTATATTTATACCAGAGTTTATAATACCATATTAAATAAAAAAGAGTTACATATCTTAAAAAACTGACAGATTTCATAGGAATCCCATTGTAAACAAGTTTGTACTTCAGATTAGGATCTTCCCCTCCTTCTTCCTCTCTTGTGGTTGTGTCCTCCAGATGGGATAGAGAATCACAAAATGAGCTTAGGAGTGGAGAGGGGATCCTGACCTTTATAAAACAATTAATAACCCTAGTTTCCACCTATCATGGGGTATAAGTTATCAAGCCCTACACATATCCTACCTGACCAGTACACTTATACATTGGGCCCAAAACCGAATAAATTAGTGATTTTAGAACTTATAAGATCACATTATGGAATTTGGGTATGGGTTCTAGAGATTATCAGGTTATACTATCTAACTAGTTTTTTAACAAACAATAAAATACACAATCAACGACAACCCAACACATAGAAAATTCTAACATTCTCTTACTTAGGCAACATTGATTGAGTTTTATTTTACCTTTTAAAAAACAATTTGAAAACGACTCTCTGATTGAATAATTGTGGCCACTAAACATAATCTGATTACAATCACTATAAATATTGAGCAAGAAATCCCAACAAAATCACTAACTAAGAACCATAGGTGAAGATAAATTATTCAGAATTTAGTTCACGTATAACCACATAATTGATAACATTATTGGCTTGATTACAAGTGTATAAGTATAGATACACATCATAGCATAGTCTGTGATCCTTTTCATACTATCGTGTATAGATCCCATATTGTACTTTCCCAAGAAAGCACAACTAATCTTTCTAAAGAGATTATAAACATGTTTCACACGAAACACAATTTCCAAAAAGGAAACAAATATCTTTCTCACGAAAGACCAATGTTTTCCCTAAGAAAACGTTCATATCTTAAGATATATTAAATGGTATCATAATAATATCATAACATGGTAAAGTCATGTTTCTCATGATAACATTATCATTACGTGCACAAAATAAAATACATGATATGAAAAGAGTTCCAATTACACAAAACATATGCAATCTCAATTTATCAAGTCCTACTAATCAATCATATCAAAAAATACAAACCATCAAGGTTCAAACATATGATTGATTAGCAATATAACTAAGCTAAAATAGCTTCACTATCAATGAAAATTTCAACAGTATAATTTTAACTGTCAAGGATATTCAAATTATATATATACCATACAAACACTAACAAATTGACTAATACATAGATGAGATCAATAACAAATACCTTTTATTCATCCTTAAGGATCATGCATTATAATGCAATAAGCATATTTCAATTATTAACAATCTCATCAATCAAATTACAAGCAAAGAGTAAACAAGGACAATCAGTCCTAAGTAATAAGCATTTCAGCTCTAAGCCATACTTTTGCCCAAGAATAAAGATAAGATTATTTCTATGAGTATAATACTTACTCTTATCTCTTTTAGGACCAAAAATTTTTGTTAACAATATAAACCCAAACTTATATCAACAATACAATCTATTGCCTCAAAAGAAAATTAGTAAAAAAAAAAATGGTTTATACAAGGCATAGATCAACATGTGATTAATTATTCAGAAACATACATTTATAACAAATAAATTGATCTCCCACATTTTCCTAGAAAACAAGAAATAATGTGTCCTGTATCAATTTTATTTGCCCAAAAGAAAAAAATTCATTAGACTTAAAGATAAATTCAAAATGATAATTTTCCAAGAAACCTTTAATAAGAAAATATTAATCACATTAATTTAAATAGTACAAATACATATATCATGAAAGTGAAAAATATCAAAAATTACAACAAAATCATATATGTAACGATATATCCAAAGATCAATTCTTTTAGAAGAATCAAAACAATTAGCTCTCGCCCAATGCTGCATACATGTGTTCCTTGCATAATAGCATACATATAAACACATATAAGAATATGATTAAAATAATGTTTAATTGGGTACAATCATATTCTTTACAGAAATTTAAGCATATGATCGTGCAATTGCTTATGGGCATAATGCACAACACATACTATAGCTCCCCCTTTTCTAAATAATAGACATTTTCTTGTGTGCAAAAAAACTCACTTAAATATAAATTTAAGAACATTTTCATGGATAAATATACAAATCCATCTTACTAAAACCATCGCTAAATATATGTTTTCCATCCTTGAAGATTATATAGTCAAAGTTTCAAAACTGTAGTCTAATTACCTTTCTCAAAAAAATAATATGAAGATGGAAACATAATAAAAACATAATCAACACTTAGTTGATCAAACAGATAATAATCAGTGGCAACAACCACTATAACAAGGATCCAAAACATATGAATATAAACTCTCCTGTGAGTGGAGAATATATATCATACATAACAGTTTCCAAAAAATTCAACACCTGTAGGCAGCAGAATTTTCACTATCACAGTATCCCAATTTTTCATGTTGCTCAAACCTACTCATGCAATAAATCTCCTGTGGATAGGTAAATGCACTAATTGCTTTAAGCAACACAACCATCCTGTGATGATATACACTCGTATCAATTAATAGGCTCCAAAACAAGATGAATTTACCGTTCGAAATCTGTTTTTTAACTGTATACTAAATTTTTCTAAAATCCTATTTCCCAAGAAATATATTATAAAGCGTTCCCTTCATATAAAATTATATCACCCAAGTGATAACATAAAGTCTCAATTTGGACAAAATTATATTCCTATAATCAAAAAGTGCAAATTATAATATTCAATCATTAGACTACAATTTCAAAAATTAAAATCAAGAGAGCCAAACAGGTCAAATATGACCACAATGAGAGCATTCAAAAGTTTTTATGAATTATTCCGTTAGTTTAATAAACTAGCTTTTGTGATAGTCACTATTTACTTAACTAACTAAATTTAATAAAAAACATATCAGCAATTATCAACTCATACTCTCTAAATTGCAAACACATGCCAATAAAATATAACAACTCTCTACATGCACTTATCAAAATAATATAGTACATCAATATAATATAAGAGAAATAGAAAAAATCACAAACAATAATTAGCATCATCATGAAGTTCCTTTAACTTCCCTTACAAGCATCATACTAAATATATAACATGGTATAAATAAAATTCATTCAACTTCACTTGACAGAGTTGAATATGAGATAAAATGTCAAACAATTATGCTAAATACAAAGTAAAATTAGCACACTACTCATGACTATATGACAACTCTCTCCCTCGACTGGCACATAGTTAATAACAACAATAGTCATGCTCTATCTTTTAAACATGCAAATTCTTACTAAAATTTTTCATACAATACATCAACAATTAATAAATACATAATTTATCGATATATTAATTTACATGATTTGTGCAATTTTCAAAATGACATCCTTCTCACCATAGACATTACAATTTTTATGGACAAACACAAGCTCATAACATTGCTAATACAAGCAATATACTTGAATTTTACATCCATTCAATGGATATTTAAATGTTATGGTATGACAGAATATTTGATGAGTTAATAGCCAACAAATATATCATGCGCTTCAAAAATTAGGCAAAATTTCACATAATATGAAAGCACACTTTCTATAAACAAAATTTCATTAGCAAACATAATTCCCACCTTCCATGTGGCTGACCACAAAATTTTAATGCAATAATTACATGCCGAAAGAAAATATCAAGATATTTTTATTTCAAAAAATATCACTTCTCTATATATTCATGCCTATAAGATACTAAATATTTTTTTTATAAAATCATATAGAGAAACTTATATCAATATTTTCTAACAGTGTCTTAAATAATAATTTCATAATTATTGCATATAAAAACTCAAATCAACAAATTAAATATTTAACATTCATGTAACATATAAGAGTTTTCAACTTTAAATGAACTAGCAATACATTTTAATCATATTTTTGTTTTCAGCATTAAAATTAACACACAACATAATTATTCAAGCAGCTAAATATCATTTTTTTTTCTTCTTATGCACAAAACCTCTGGAAAAATCAAATATTTAAGGCCCATTGACTTACAATCATTATATCATTTCTACATTTATGTCAATCTTGTTCATGGAAATATAAAATAGAAATTATTTATCAACAGCATGATCAAGATACATGATCAAATAAATAAATTGTATAACATGCAAAAAAATAATCTTATTAATGGTGTTATTCACGCAAAAAAGAAATTTGAGTCAGAAACACAAATAAGAAAAAAGATTAACATGGACAATATATAATAATAATAATAATAATAATAACCTAAATAGGAATTTATCACATACAGATATAATCTCTGTAGAGAATATGCCACACAATAACAACAATCTCAAAAAAATCCAACACATGTGGGCAGAAGGATTTTTACTGCCCAAATACCATATTACAAAAAATTAATTAATGAGTTAATTCTTTGTGAGTGAACTAAATCATAAATCAATTTAAGTAACATAACATCCTTAAAATTTATTCAACAGAGAACTCCATCAATCTTAGTGAATGAACTACTCTGGTGGCGTACATTCACTTCAATTAATAAAGTCACCAAAAATAACAGGTAACCCCATCAATTTCTATGAATGAACTACTGTGGTGGCATACATTCACTTCAATCAATATGATCCCTAAATAAGGATAAACAATTGCCCAAAGATCATTTTTCTAACATCAAATTTTCAATTTTTCCAAATACTTAGAGAGTGTACCTATCAAACTTAATAATTAGGGAGAGTGATATTTATCAATAGATACACCTCATGTATTTCAATGCAATTCATGATTTTTTTTAAATATTTATTCTATAAAATTTCATTTATACATATACTAATTAAGTTCCTGAAGAGAGTGCGTGGATTAAAACCTATAATTAGGGAGAGTGACACTTATTAACAGATATATTAGTATATTAAATTATTTTACTCAAAATCAGAGTTACGAAAATAATTTTAAATATACCAGAATTGATTTATAAAGAAATAAATTCAGAATAATTTTTATGTAATTTTAAAAATTACAAAATCTACCTAGAAAAATGGAAAATAAATTAAGACACAACTGGACAAAATTTTCGGGTCAAACTGACCGCCACCGTGCACGCGTGCACGCGTGGGCGTGAAGCTGGGTAGCTTCACCTTCTCCGCTGCATCTGCAACGGAAAAGCACCAAATCGGTGCCAGTGCGTGGGCATGAACCAGTGAGAGGCGTGGGTGTGTTCCACGGGAAAAGCTTTCACTTTCATCATCCTCACCGCTGCGATCTGCAGCGTCATCTACAAGGAGGTTCTTGCATGAAATCCCCAAAAACACAGTGCCTGTGAGAGTGCGTTTGAGGCGGCGATGACACGAGGTTGAACGATCGCGAGTTTCCGGTCGGTGCTGCGGGAAGGAGCTTCGCTGTGTCCGCCATGGACGCCGGAGCATGAAGCTCCGTTGACTCTGATGGTAGTCGAAAAGGCCCCCAAATCGACCTCCTGCATGCTCGTCTGAGCCGGTGATGTCAAGGAGTTTCAGAATCCGAGAGTTTTGGTTGTTTCCATGAAGAACAAATGCATCCACCATGGCCGCCGGAGCTTCAAGCTCCGTTAATGGCTGACCATGCCTCCATGAACGCCGAAAGCAAGTTTCGACCACCAAACATTAGATTTTTAAACATGATTTCAGCCATAGGAGTCCAAAGCTTCAGATTAATGCATCAAAATCACAGGCCAGAAACAAAGTCCGTGGTCCCAAAAAACGAAACCATTCTGGGTTCAGATGTACAATTTTTTTTTTTTTAATGATCAGAGTTTAAGAGAAACAGAAACCTTAATCTCAAATTGTCAGATAACTTCAAAATTCATTAAGAAAACTAAATTGAAACAATCATTAGATTTCAATTTTAGCTTTTAAGAATCTAAAATTACTTTTTTTTAAAATTAATTAATTTAGATCTTAAATCTGGTATAGCAGACTCTGATACCACATGTTGAATTTAATCTACATACACAAACAATATGTATCTATGCCAGAGTTTAAATTACCAAATTAAATAAAAAAGAGTTACGTATCTTAAAGAACTGACAGATTTTATAAGAATTCTATTATACACATGTTTATACTCCAGATTAGGATCTTCTTCTCCTTCTCCCTCTCTTGTGACTGTGTCTTCTAGATAGGACAGAGAATCACAAAATGAGCTTAAGAGTAGAGAGGGGATCCTAGTTTTTATAAATCAGTCAGTAACCCTAATTTCTACCTATCATGGGCCTTGGGTTTCCAAGCCTTACACATCATCCACATGACTAATACACTTACGCATTGAATCTAAAACCCAATAATGAGTGATTTCACAACCATAGGATTACATTATAAAATTTGGACATAAGTTCTAGAGATTATCAAACTATACCATCAAACTAATTTTTTAACAAATAATAAAATACACAATAAAAGACAATTCAAAGACAGAAAATTCTAACATGTTATTCAAGGAGAGTTTTAGCAACCAAGGGAAGACCATGACAATGATAAACAATGTCATCCAACGTCCTTTTTGATTTGGACAGATGCTCGACGATGATTTTCATATTCTCCTTGTCCAGTGGCTCGAGATGAACCAAATTCCTTCCCTGCGCAAACTGTGCAGCCACTTTCCTTAGCCTGCTGGTGACAATGAGAGCACCACCTGGGTGGTTAGCCAAATCTTGCCTAATGCTTCGCTTCCATAAATCCCTCAACCAGTCACTGCAGTGCCACACATCATCCAACACAACCAAGTACTTGAGCTTCTGTGCCGTGAGTTTACCAAGAAGTCTCTTCACAAGCGATTCATCATTGGTTTCCTCGGTCAGCAGATCAGTATCATCATTCAAACATGCCAGCATTTGCTTGACAATCCTTATATCCATTTCCTCCTCTGATGTCAAGTCAGATAAACACACCCATATTGGCTTGGCGTACTTGCCTTGCAATCTTTGATCTTTCAGAACCTGCTTCACAAGTGTAGTCTTTCCGGTGCCGCACATCCCAGAAATCCCAATGGCCTCGAACCCATCACTAGCAGAGATCAGCAACTCAACAATCTTCTTCTGCTGGTCCTTACGGATCCCTAAAGTGTAGGATGGTGCTTTTGGTGATTCATGATAATAACTCGTGCACCGCCCAGTGGGGAAAGTGGGTGCTGTCCGTGAGCTCAAGCTTGAGTTTGCCGTCACTTTTTCTGCCTTTATTTTCATGAGATCCGTCTTAATCTTGGATAACTGATTCTTGAGGTCTTCTTGTGGATCATGACGAGAGAATGGAGAGAAGGTTCTCTTGAGACTTGTCGTCTGCATCTTGTAGGCTCTGCACTCGGCAAGTGCATGCTCGAGGCTATAACAATAAGAGAGGGATTCATTCGGGGGGCGTGACCAAAATTTGTCCTCATCTTTCTCCGTGAGTTCTTTCGTCAATTCATTCAATTCGCCGGTAAGAACGGATGATAAGCCTTGCTTTGTTTCTTCGACACTGTCCAAGAAGTTTTTTATAAGGATTAACGCAATGTCTGAGGCCATGATGGAGGAAGAGAGGGGAGTAATTAATGGTAATGATTAAGAACACAAACAATAATAAGGAGTTTCCAGCTTAATTTCCACCTAGTGATGAAGAGGTCACAATTACTCAAATCACCCCCAGCACCATTGGTGGTTGGAATTGGATTCCGCTCCTGAAATAGGGGAAAGATATAAAGCCACAACTTGGCTTGAGGGGAAAAGAATGATGCCATATTGCTAATTAACCATTTTTGCTTGGTACCTTCCTTCATTCTGTTAGTTTATTAATTAGTATAGATTCCATCTTCAAAGGACGAAAGGAGATAGAGACTTGACATGAACTAGGGCACAACAATTATGTTAGTGACGAATTCTGGTTTGTTTGGCCTATATATATATATATATATATATATATATATGCCACCTCTCCATCCTAACCTTTTGTATATATAATCTCTCCAGACATAAATAATATTTGTAAAGTTATTAACTTATTATGCAACTACAGAGAGAAAAAGTGAGGTGGATCACCTCACTTGTACGGCCTAGTGAGTGAGACCCACTCCCATTACCTCATTCAAGTTACTTGTGCTACCCAACTTATGGGCTAGAAAGGGAAAATGAATATAGAAAATTAGATTACAAAAAAATGTCATTCGCTGCCTTTTCTACTTGGATCCAAGATTTCAAATTGTTGTTATGGTTGAACAATAATAGTTACCTTATAAATACTACAGTTACAAAATAAATACATTTACCAAGGATTATAATAAAATTTAAATAAAATCATAATTAAGACGGTTAATTTTGACACAACTTGCTAGTTTAATATTTTTTACTGGATAATTCTTTTGGGCCAAACCAAAAGTTTATAGGACTATTTTTGGTTTGGCGGGTCCAACCAAAGTTGGTAGTTCTATTTATTCTATATTCACATATTCATTTTGGCTTTAGCAGTTTAACTTGTAAAAAAATATTTCGTAGTGATTATCGTACTGTGATTCTAAGAGTACATATAAATTTTAAATTTTAGAATCGTCATTTAAGAGAGAGCTTTAACTATTGCGTTCCCAAGCAAAGGAGTAAAAATTCCTTCCTACTCCTCTTTGTAAAAGAAAAAAAAATTGGGCTATGCAAATATTTTTAGCCTATTTTATTGTCCACTCAAGACAATCCAACCCGACAAAAAGAACTTCTGACTAATCAGAGTGGCTCCTAAAACCACAACATAAGACAATGAAAATCCAAAAGTTAAAGCCTTTGCTTGCCTCCTTTCCTTGTTTGTGTTTGCTTTACTGGCTTGAAACCCTAAATTGATTAAGATACAAACAAATTGGCCACTAATTTGTGATAATATTCCCTCCACAACTTCTTGTATAAATTAATTTTAACATAGATTCTATATATTTCAAGTACAATGTGTATATATATATTCACTATCTCCAAGAGTAAGTGTTGCTTGCACATTTATACCATTGAATAATTTTTTGGGTAAATTACTCCTACCTCCCATGAGGTTTGGTCATATTGCACACAATACCCCCTTTTTTTTTTGGTAATGGCCCTTTTGATTATAAAATAAAACCGTACTAATTTATACAGTTTTGACGTTTCCACCCTTCTACATGACGTGTTATTTGTATAACTAACAGAATGGTGTACATGTGCCTGTCACGTGATTTTTAATTTATTCTAATTGTATAGAAAGACAAATTTATCCTTTTTTTGGTTAAATGTATTTCCATTTCTTTTCTCTTCTCCTCTCTGGCTGAACCCCCTCTTCCTTGGTGTGCTGAGATTGGCGTTGAATTTGATTGAAGAGGTGAGCTTTATGTTAAGTTTTCTTCTCCAAAGACCTAGTTAGGTTTGTTTCCTAATCATCCACTTAATTATCTTATAGTGTTTTGCTTATATTTTTCGTTGTTATCAACGTTTGATGAATGCCAATACCTGTCCGATGAAATTCCTGTCCCAACTTGCACTTGTTGCTTGTTGTGTTTTGTTTAGGTCTGTCCAATGCCACAATCAACTACTGCCAGTGAAAGTGGACTATGGTTTTATTGAACCAAATGCAAATCAGCACGCATAGTAGCAATACGGGGCAGCGAATTTCCTATTGGAATCAATATTCAGAAACTCCATTTGTGGTCATCTTGAATTGTTTGAGCCGTGACATTCTACAAAGCAAGGTTTTTCAATTTTTTTTTTTAATTTTTTGGTAGGTGCTAGCTGAAACCGCAACCTTTTGGCAATGGAGAGAGAAAGAGGAGAACAAATTAAATTATTTTAATTATACTCTTTTAGTATTTAACAATAATTAAAATTAATTAATTTTTGTTTTACTAATTTTTAAATCAAAATCAGTTTTTTTTGGTCAAAAAAAATTAGTTGAGAATATTAATTAATTAAATATATCAAATTGATTAGTTTAAGATTTGAATAAAAGATAATTCTTCTATTTTTAATGGATTTTAAATAATTAACATGGGTTCCATTTGAGCTTAAATAACAAAGGTAATTGGGGAATTCAAAAATGTTTCAAATTAATGGAAGTTAACAGCATCCAACACAAGGAAGGCCAATGTAGAGGAGTATTACCAATATAATTTGCCCTAATTTGCCCTAATTTTTTTTAAAATGTGAGTTTTACCAATATAATTGTTGAATCATGTGTTGATATTGTAATGATCATGCATACCAAATATGAAAAAAAAATTTCTCCCTTCCCTTTCCTTCCAAACTACTCCATCTAAATGTGTCCTTGGTTTATTTGACTCTAAATGCCACCTAATTAATAGCCCAAATGCTAATTTGACTCTCCACTAAAGGTGGGGAACCATGTTCAAACTTCCTCTCCCAGTTAGAAATTGTTAAATCCTTTAAAGACCCACAGAAAAAAAAAAAAAAGATAGAATTTCTAAATCAATGTTTTTCTTTAAAAAATGAAATTTGCATGTAAAAAAACCTTGGCAGAAAAAGAAGCATCTTCCAAATTTATTGTTGATCTCCATGATCGATAAATTGCAATCGTAATGAGCAATAAAAAAGGAGTTTTGCTATATCCATATAAAAGTTCCTCTTAATAATCTTTTTAATGCTTAATAAATTAAATATTAAATGAAAAAGTAAAGTATTTAATATCTTGAAAACATAAAAAAGCATTTAAAACTTATTTTATTTAGTAATTAAAAAAATTATTAAGAGAATGAATTAGGGGGATAAAAAAATTATTCATAAAAAGGAAAAGAAGAATTAAAGAAAGGTAAATTAAGAAACATAACAAAGAGGATGGAGAATGATTGAATATATAAACAAAGGCCAAGGTGAAGGAGGAAACGAAACTCACCTGCTAGAAGAAGAAGCAGAGAGTGGACAATATAGGAGAGTGTTGCTTCTGAAAGGACAATAACAAATAATAGCATCCAATGCAATGCAAAATAGAACAAAATCTTTAGCCAACAATTAGAAAGGATAAAGAATTCAATATGGCTACTTGATTCTTTGCTTTGTTTAGGAGTGCATGGAATAATGACGTACGTTTGCACCTTTTCTTTTAAAAGGAACATTCTTTTACTTCTCTTCAAGAAATGGAAACTAAATGAGCACTGTTGACGACAATGAGAGTCAAAACACATATTTGGTGCATCTTAGATTTGAATATTTCTTTCAATAAACTCTTATATTTTATTATGTTACTTAATATCAATATTTAATACTTTTCATGTATATTATGAATAATAATTATCATGTAATTATTAGAGTAAAAATTAATTAATAAATTTACTTGTTTATAAATATTTTTATATTCATGTTACTTTAGCTTCCAAATCTATGTTACAAAAAATTGACTTTACTTTCAAGAATTGAAATTGAGTAATTACAACATTAGGGAATTGAAAATTTGTTGTTTTTTTCTTTTGTCTTTAACTAATTAAGAAGTTAATTTGGATTAATTAATTAAAATTGGTACTCTTCCAATTCAATTCTGTCAAAGACAGGGATTCTATTCGTGAAAGAAAGGATAGATAGAAAAGTGACAACTTGTCATGGGGGAAAAGAATGGCATCAAACTTTTGTCATTTGGTTCTGTGCTTGCCTTGGTCAGTTAGTATAATTTGATGCCATAGTGCATACTAAATCTTTAACATGCATGTACTAAAAATTTGATGCCATAGTTAAACTAAACGATACGTCTTTCTTCCATCAGTTTCACAAGCCACAAAGATCTCCCTCAACAGGCATTTCATCCATTCCAACCTACTTGGAAAAATGTCCATTCGAACAAACCCAATGAAAGCTGTGCCCTTGTTGTTGAGGCACCTGAGAGAGGTGAGGGCACAAGCAAATGATCACAACTTGGGTGAGTTGAATTCCCTCCTCAACAATATAAAGGATATGTTTTCGTCAGTGAAGGAAAGGGAAGTAGAACTCCTTGATAACTTAACAGAATTCGATGGCCTTCTTCGCAACTTCAACGAAAGGAATTCAGATCCCGCTGTTAGAAATGTGTCTCATGTTTAATGGGAATTAAGCATGATTTAATTAAAACATATTAAAGAGCTAAAAGGTAAATTAGTTGTAAGTTAAGGGAGGTTATGAAAAGGATAATTAAGTAATTGCTTGATGGAAGCAATTATCTGATGATTGTGGGATGTTATCCTAGTGATAACTGATGGTTTCAAAATTCGAAAGAAACCGATAACTGATGGTGCTATCTGATAGTTTTGAATTTCAAATTAAACCCCCATATATTCAGTCTCTACCCATAATGATACGCCAACAGTTTATTTCCATCAGCAAGTGAAAAGCGTAAGTAAGAAAGGGGAAGGGACCGATAAAGATTCAACAATCAATAAGACTTTCAGATCTGAAGTTTATTCCGCATCATGGATAAAGGTTAGTACCATTTATTGATTTGATTTTAATGTATGTGAAAACCATGAATTCTTAAGATTCTTATTGTGTTCTAGTATGATGAACCATAATGTAAAGGACACAAATTTATGTTTACATGTGGTATCAGAGCAAGGTTTGGGAATTCATGTTTTTCCATGTATGATAAATTTTTAAATCATTCTCACAAAATGAACATGAAAGAGAAAGATCTGAAAAATCCAGATATGAGAAAACGTTCAGAAAAAAAAAAGGTAAAATCACCGGAAAGTGTTCCCTTCGAAACCCCTCTGCCTTCTGTCAAAGGTTCCGGCGTCTCCTCTGCTTTCCGACGACGGGCTCTGGCGGCCTGTTCCTGCTCTTCTCCTCAGCGATCGGCCACGGTTCCTCCGGATCCACCATCAACTCCCATCGGAAAATGAGATCTGGCCGAAACTAGAAGGATCGGTTGAAGGATGGCCTGTACTGCGAAAGAAGGGGTTCTTCCCATTGTCGGAGCCCAACATGAGGTACAGCAGCGGAGACGGAAGGAACGGATTAGGGGTTTTGGGCTCGACGGACCACGTGCGACACAGATCTCGGACTCGCAGATCTCCCGTTTCTGTTTGGGGATTTCAGATCGCTGTCGAGACCTGTTGATACTGCTGTCGCTACAACCGTGGTGTGGAAGGGTTGCTGCCGCCCGAGAAGAAACCGGATCTGACGCAGCTTCTTGGGCTGGGGTTCCGAATAGGAGTTGGGATCTGTATTGCGAGAGGTTCCGTTTGGGTCCTGGCCGGTGGTGGTAGCCTGGCTCGAAGGGATGACGACCGGACTGTGATGGTTCTGGCACCGCCGCAAGGATGGACAGGAGATGATGGTCCGTGACTGGAGATGACGGTTCGCATCCCGAGATGGTGGTTCGGGTGCTGGTTCGACCGGTGCTGATGAGATTCAAAAAAAAAAGGGAGGAAATTTGAATGTGAAATTTCAATCCAATAATTGTTTAGAAAATATTTTTGTTTGGAATTAAGTATGGTGGATTTGTTAGTCACCAAAGTGGCCAAATCCTTATGAATTGTTTTAATTCTGAACATTATGATTGTGTTTCAATTACCCATAATTTTGATGCTATAAATAACTTAAAAATTATTATTTTTATTATGGGTAAATTGAAGTTCATTATTATAAGGCAGTTAAGGATTAACCTAAAGGTTGATTGCTTGTCTTTATAATAAATGAACATGAATGTTGGTAATGTGAATATACTATTAGTTATATTTATATATCCAAAGATAATAAATATTTCTAGTTAGTATATACATCATTACCAAATTATGTGAAATTTCTATTAGTATCATTATGTTGAATGTTATGTATTGATGGATTGCCCAAAGGTGAACATCAATATGCATTGTATGAAATGTATCTGAATCTGTGAAGCATGTTGATGTGTATGTCTGTATAACTCAAAGTATTAATGTTTTTAAATTATTCCTTGCAGTACCAGTTACTACACATTCACTGTTATCAACTGTTGCAGTTTTTAATGGACTCAACTTCTTTGAATAGAGTGAGCAAATCCAATTTTATCTTAGGGTAATGGATCTGGATTCAGCTCTTAGAGAGGAGAAACCTAGTGCTATTACTGTTACAAGCACTGAAGAGGAAAAGGTCCATTATAGAAACTGGGAAAGATCCAACAGGTTGAATCTAATGTATATACGAATGAGCATTGCTAGCAACATCAAGTCAGCTCTTCCACAAACTGAAAGTGCCAAAGAAATGATGAAGCTTGTGGAAGAGCGCTCCTAAACTGCTGATAAGTCTCTTACTGGGACACTAATGAGTACATTGACCACCATGAAATTTGATGGTTATCGTACAATGCATGAGCATATTATTGAGATGACGAATATTGCAGCAAGACTGAAGTCATTGGGATGGATGTGCATGAAAATTTCCTGGTGCAGTTCATCCTGAACTCATTACCGGCAGAGTATGGTCCTTTTCAGATGAACTATAATACCATGAAGGATAAATGGAATGTGCATGAATTGCACAGTATGTTGGTTCAGGAAGAGACCAGACTCAAGAACCAGGGAATTTATCCCATCAATTATGTGAAAGGTCAAGGAGCTGAAAAGAAAAGTTTCAAGAAACATGAGAAGAAGTGAGGAGGACCTCTGAAGGTTAATGAGACTTCTTCTTCTAAAATTCACAAGAAGGAACATAATGGAAACATATGTCATTTCTGTAAGAAGGCTGGGCACTTCCAAAAGGATTGCCCGAAACGTAAGGCTTGATTCGAAAAGAAAGGTAAGCCTAGTGCTTATGTATGTTATGAATCAAACCTAGCTGAAGTTCCTTATAACACTTGGTGGATTGATTCTAGATGTACTACTCATGTTTCTAATATGTTGCAAGGATTCCTTACAACCCAGGCCACAAAGCCAAATGAAAAGTTTGCCTTCATGGGCAATGGAATGAAAGTTCCAGTGGAAGCTGTCGGGACTTATCGTTTAATCCTTGACACTGGACATCATTTAGATATATTAGAAACTTTGTATGTACCTAGTATAACTAGAAATTTAGTTTCAATTTCTAAACTTGATAAGGCTGAATATTCCTTTAGATTTGGTAGTGGTTGTTTCAGTTTGTACAAGCACAATCATTTGATTGGCAATTGTACCTTATGTGATTGATTATATAAATTATGTCTTCATAATCTATATGCTAAAACACTTATAACCTTGCATCATAACGTTGGCACTAAACGTGTGCCTTAATAAATGAATGTTCTGCTTACTTGTTGCATAAACGTTTGGGACATATTTCCAAAGAAAGAAAGGAAAGATTGGTAAAAGAATGAAATCCTTCCAGATTTAGATTTTACTGATCTAAATGTATGTATGGATTGTATTAAAGGTAAACAAACAAAACAGCCACAAGAAGCACTCAGCTTCTTGAAATTATACACACTGATGTATGTGGGCCTTTTGATGTTAACGCTTTCAATAAAGAAAGATACTTTATCACCTTCATTGATGATTATTCACGTTATGGTTATGTCTATTTGCTACATGATAAATCTCAGGCTGTAAATGCTTTGGAGATTTACATTGATGAAGTTGAAAGGCAATTAGACAGAAAGGTGAAAATTGTCAGATCTGATAGGGGTGGAGAGTCTTATGGAAGGTATGATGAAAGCGGACAACATCCAGGTCCATTTGCTAAATTCCTTAAAAAGAGAGGCATATGTGCTAAATACACAATGCCAGGTACACCACAACAAAATAGTGTGTCAGAAAGGCGTAATAGGACCTTGTTAGATATGGTTAGGAGTATGTTAAGTAATTCATCTTTATCCATTTCGTTGTGGACTTATGCTCTTAAAACTGCCATGTATCTGTTGAATAGGGTTCCTAGTAAGGCAGTTTCAAAGACTTCTTTTGAACTGTGGACTAGAAGGAAACCTAGTCTAAGGCACCTGCATGTTTGGGGTTTCCAGGCAGAAATTAGACACTATAATCCACAAGAAAAGAAACTGGATGCAAGAACAATCAGTGGATATTTCATTGGTTATCCAGAAAAATAGAAAGGGTATAGATTTTATTGTCCTAATCATACTACAAGGATTATTGAAACTAGAAATGCTAGGTTCATTGAGAATGGTGAAGTTAGTGGGAGTGAAACACCACATAAAGCGGAGATTCAAGAATTGAGAGTACAAGTTCTCTTGACTTGTGTCTCTAATAAAGTTATTGTTCCTCATGTTGTTGTACCGATTAATAATAATGAAGAACAACAAATAAGTGACCCTACTACTCACAATGAAATTATAGTAAATGAACCGAATGAGCCCATAGTAGAAGAACCACAACAAAATAGCATTTAAGAAGATCTCAAAGAGAAAGGAGATTCGCTATTTCTAATAACTATGTGGTATATTTACAAGAGTCTGAATTTGACTTGGGAATGGAAAGATGATCCAATTACGTTTTTCACAAGCCATGAATAGTAACAATGGTGAAAAATGGTCAGATGCCATGAAAGAAGAGTTGAAATCTATGGAACATAAATGATATTTGGGACCTTGTTGAGTTACCAGAAGGTTGTAAGAGAGTTGGATGTAAATAGGTCTTTAAGACCAAA
>NSJW01000962.1:0-23626 GCA_019955255.1 Castanospermum australe
ACCGACTGATCCGGAGAGCGGTCGTAGATCACTTTCGAAGGTGAGTGTTGTTAGCGAACCATGGGAGTCGAAAAGTAGGAATAGAGCTTACAGCCCATCATGAGGTCTAATCTCATGAGTCTATCGTGCCAAAGCTACTAATGCTAAGAATGCTTTGTTTGCCCTTACTAGCTAGTAAGGGAAGGTAAGTAATAGGCGGATCTAGGGAGTCTTTACTTCTTCGACTTCTTATTCTTATTCATAGTTGATATACTCCCAACCTCCACCAGCAAGCAGCACCGGAGTGAATCGTAACGTTTCGATCTGGGGGTCAGGACTCGTCAAGAGACGAGACGTAGCTAATGCTGTTTGATCACCGTCACGAGATTTGTTTGCAGCTACTATAGCTAATCAATCTCCTGCTTTCATTCTGTTTGATTGAAGACTGGAATGGAATCTTAATGCGATCTGAGAGCGGATCTAGGAATCCCCTGGTAGTGGTAGTTGGGTTGGTGAAATCCGATAATCGATTGGCTTTAGATGCGAGATACGGCTCATAACCACTGCTTGTGAACAGCTTGACTCCTGTTTACAGGCTTTCCCGGCTACAGTACAGATTGTGCCAAAGACAGCTCGCTCTGCTCGCTCCTGCTCAAAAATCACACAATAAAAGGCGGCCAGTTCTAATCTAATCTAGCTATTTCAAAACAAATTCTCATCTCAGGAAGACAGATCGAACTATTACAGATAGAACAGATAGATTGGTGTAGGCTCTAAGCCTATCTCGTGTGCTATAAAATACACAACGTACTTTCCCAAGCCTTTCTCAAGCTATTATGTCTAGTCCCAGGTACAAAGAGGTGTATATATAGCGTTCTCCTTCCTGCCTCGACCCTTTCGGCCAAGAGGAAATCCGGAGCGACAAAAGCGATTCCGGTCTCCCCACCATTTTACAGGTATAAGGCACGCCATTCGGTCCTTTCTAAAGGAGTAGTAGTGGTGGCTATCTCCCTATGAAGTCTGGGATCTATTCCAACTTTACTTAATGTAAATAGTTGATCAGATTCGTGAATCCTGTTGAGTCCACGGGAAGATCTTCTTGTTCGGATTCGGATGTAGATGTGTCTGCTGAAAGCCTAGGTTTACTATTATATATACCCCAGAGTAACCACTTCCGGAACAAAATTTAATCTGGAATGGGTTCTCCTTCTTTGTGAAGCGGAGACAGGTTAAGATGTGGTGGTGTCCGCCCTCATTCACATTGGTGAGGGTATGCCGTGCCATTTACCTTACACTGGGAGTACTACTTAAGACAAGCAAACACGGCAGGTTGGAAAGGCCCAGGCCAGCCCTTCCTTTCATAGGATAGAGCAAAACCCGCGGTTACTTCGCTCAATGCGCCTTATTCCTTTGTTTGAATGCTTAAGCCTAGAAAGATCTTGCTGGTTGATTTATCCACTCATCCTAACCCCACCGTAGGCCGGAGAGGCCAGCCCTAGCTCCAACATCGAGGCGAGGTCTATCAAGATCTTTCTCAAAAAGAAAAAAGTTGTTTTCAGGTCTTTACGAGTACTCTACGGGCGTCGAAGAAAAGCGCTTGTTATTTGCTCTTCAAAGGGAAAGGAAGAACTACTCGCCGAAGGCTCACTCCTAGCTACCCTATGCCATCCACTTAAGAGAAGAAAGACGCCAGGCTACCATCTTAAGGCCCAAATGCCATATTCTAGAGCTCCGATGCCTTTGGTTAGAACATAGCGGAGATCTTGTAATACTGTGTGGCTAGGTAGCTAGTTTATTGCAGTCTTAGAGAAAGGAATTGATAGTCATATTCATGATATCCCAATAGTAAAGACTAGTTACATGGGTCGTGAGTGGGAACTTACTTTCTGTCTGGGTATGCGATCTTGGATTGCTGTTGCATATTCAGCTCCTCTTGCAGCTGCTATTGCTCTTTTCTTCTTACTACAGCTCAAAGGGCGGTTTTCCTTCTGACTTACAAATCCCGGAGTCTGTCATATTTACATCTCTCCTTGAACTCTTCAACCTTCTCTTGATTTAGGAGTGAATACCCATAAATCTCCGCATCTACGAATAGAAAAGATATCTTTTTCCTGCCTGTATTGCTTGTCCTGATTCTCCTAGTTCGGATGGAAACCCTGATGAGACAATAGAAGAAAGCACTACTTCTTCGAAGTAATGCCTTAGCTCCTCTAGGGCCTTTAATCTTTCTATCCTTCTCATCTCATATGCAAAGAATACGGTCTTTCGGAAGAGAATACGGTGAAAGCGGATAATCCGGCGTCTGCTTATCCCTCTTTGGGTGGAGATGGTGATACAGGAGGTGTTGTGGCTTTGGTGGAAGGATGGGAAGATCCTTGTTCGGTAGACAGAGTCTCTTTTAGTTTGGGATGGGATCTGCGATCCGTTGTTTCGGGATAGACTGGATCTCTTGGTCCGAATCCTTCTTCGTATGTTTCCAAACAGATTTGAAGAATGCCTATGCCGTAACCTGCCTAGCCGCCCTTCCCATTAGATGAAATAGGAGAAAATAACGTGGTCTTCGGTCGGGACAGGATCAACCGCTCTTTCGTCCTTCACGCTCTTCTGCCTACTTCTTCCTATCTCTACTTCTACCCGGATCGATGGTTTCTTGTTGGCTTAGCTTGCTTTATTGTTTGAAAGGAATGGCTTTACCCTTTCCCCAGGATTTGGAAATGAGATTAAAGGTTGGTTACCAGGACTTAAGAAGGTCCGTGTCCCTTCAAGAGGACTTCTTCGCACTAACCTACTCGAGATCTTAACCTAGTGACACACGAAAGATAAGATTAAACGACTCGGCTCGCGGAGGATAAGAAAGCCTCCTTTCATCGAAATATGCCCTAAAAGATTCAATTGCGGATCGTGATCGAAATCTAATTGGAGTTCCCATGGATAATCATAAGCGTGATCCATCCACCGTATCCTACTCCTACTTTGTTGAATTATAAATCGAAACGAAAGACTCTGCCTTTATCCTAGAACCAGAATATCTTACAAAAACCTCGGCCAAACCGAACCGAGCCAAGCCAACCTTGTTGCCCTATCCCTGTCCGATCTCTTCGCTACCGATTCAAATCGTTCTTCAGCTTTCTCCCCACAAGCTGCGATCAAACTACGCTCCTCTTTGAGATAGATAAAATCCTCTCCGCAGCGCAGGTGTAGACTGGGGGAATATATCGCTCAACGGGGCCAAGAGGGAGAGCCTTCCTTATGAAGCGGAAAGAGGTCGAGATGCGGTGTCTACTCATTCACATCGGCGAGGAGACGCTGTGCATACTTTAACCCTTGTCATTTATCTATATCTATATGATTCAAGTCAAGGGGTGTGGGCCTTGCCATGCATATAAGTCGGCAGGGAAAGGGGAAGGTTGGCGGTTGGGTCCCCTTTACTTATTATAACCGAAAGCACTACCGTGTAGTCCAATTCATATTCATAAATGAAGTGAAACCTATAAGAGAACGACAGAATCATAGTCGATCACAAAGCCAGGAAAGGAAAGACTACAGCCAATACTCCTATTCCAGCTTTCTTTCCTGCTTTCCGGTTCCTAATACGAGACGAGCTAACTGGAGTGAAAAAAGACCGATTGCCTGCTTTCCTATTCTATTCCATACATACTAAAAACTAGTGACCGGAGGAGAATTATACCAGTTGACTTTGGCCAGAGCAGAAGAGCTAATAGACCAGAGCGGTGCTTTCCCGATTTCGATAGCTAATACGACGAGAAGGCTCTGACAAGACCTACACCCCATAAGTAAAGTATTAAGAGAAGGAAGAAAAGCCATCAGCCCAGGGATACTCTGTAGACCGTTAGACTCGTGCTTCTGTTGGCTGTTGGGAAGTACTTCGTTTCACTTCTCAAAACAGAGGAGAGAAGCCAGTGACCGTAGGAGAGCTTTTTGCCCCTTCCTTTTCTAGTCTTCCTGACCAGAGCAGACCAAAGAAGTGACGTGACCAGCTGACCTGCTTGTATGCCTGTTTCCGGTTGCTGTTCAAAGGGTAAAAGGACAGAGGAAAGGGAATAGGTTAGAGACAGAGGTTAGGGACGATTACGAGTGCCTGTTCTGGTTCTTATGAGTAGAAGAAGAGGAGATTAGTAGCCCGAGCGAGAGCTCCCAAGCCGAGCCCGTTCCTGTCCAAAGGGAATTCCCTTATTTCTCAGGTGGACCATTCGAGGCAATATAGGTAGATTCCACAGTAGCAGGCCATAGGAGATAATAAGTTTTTTGATAGGAGGGGTAAGTACTAACTAGATCTCTTTTCTTTCCCTAAGGCTTTAGTTGCTTTGTCCTTGCTAAGCCTATAAGCGCCTAAGTGATTGTGAAGTCTGATTTGTTCCCGAGGGATTCTAATAGACTTTCTGGACTCCTCCTTTTTAGCGAGTGTAGGATTTTTGTTACAGGTCTGGGGTTCCCGTTATCACTAGTCTTAGTGCCCCTTTCTATAAATCTTATCCATTAGGATGGTCATCACCATCTAATTCTGCTTCTTGTCTACGATTGTGCATCCTTTTACATTAAATTTTACCTCATCCTTTTTTATTTTGAATAAGCTTTCCAACATTGAACAAATTTTGTAACAAAGAAGGAACACAGAGAACAATTAGTTTTCGATTATCTTGCTTAGTGTGGACAATAATATCTCCTTTACCATCAATGGTCATGATTTTCCCATCTCCTAGCTTCACCTTGGACTTCAATTTCTCATCTAAGGATTCAAAATGCTCCTGGACTTCAATCATATAGCTATTACAACCACTGTCAACATACCATCGTCTTTGTTTATCTTGTGAGAAGTTAGAAATGTAGAATAATTTTTCAGAAGTATTTTCTACATTTTTTACGAAATTGGCTTTGTTCTTCTCCTTTTTTGGATAGTCTATCACCTTATGCTCTAAGTCTTCACAGTTGGTGTAAGGTCTAAACCAGCAATGATTGTTATAATGATTGTCTTTTTGGCAAATTGAAAATTAAGGAGTGGTCTTGTTAACATTTTAAAGCCCATATTGGTTTAATCTTCCACCTCTCATTTGTTGTTGGTAATTCATCTTTTTTTTTTTTCATCTTTGCTGAAAATGTCTGCTTAATTAGTTGATCCACAAATCTGGTCATTCTACTGTTATAAGCTTTAAGATCATCCATTAGTTCATACATCATAACTTGAGAAAGATCTTTGATTGTTTCTATTGCAGCATTAATATAATCAATTTTTTGTGTCAAACTTCTAAGAATTTTCTCCACAATCTTCTTTACTTGAATACAATCTCCAGAACTTTTAATTTTATTAACAATCTCAGCAACTCTGGAGACAATCTTTTACTTTTTCATTTTCCTTCATTGATAGTTGCTCAAAGTCCCTTCATAACTTGATATAAATTAATATATCTAAACAATTAATTTATCTAAGCCTTTAAACTCCCCTAGAATCTCCCAAGCATCTTTTGTGATCATAACATTAAAGATTCTTGGATAAATTGTCTTGCTCTTTCCTTGGTTTCTTGTTCATAGCATCTTTTGTGGAACAGAGAGCACTTATATTTTTCTTCATTGTCTCTTTCTATGCCTTTAATTGATTTCTTGTCAGGACTTTGTTGTCGCTTTGCAATGATTGTTGTCATAGTCGTTTTCTTGCAAATTAAGCATCCAAGAATTGGTCTTATCATCATTTATAGGCCAATATTGATTTGATCTTCTGACTTTCCTTTGTTATTGCTAATTCCTCTTCTTTATTTTTTTCTTTTTGAAAAATTTATCTTTATTTGAAATACCTACTCAATTGGTTGATCTGAAAATCTGGTCATTTTATTCTCATAGGTTTCAAGATCACCCATTAATTCTTACATCGTAACTTAAGAAAAGATTTTTGACTATTTATATTGTAATAATAATACACTACAAACATGTAAATTCACGGCGGTTTTAACTGCCACTAGAAGACATGAATGGTGGTTACAAAAGTGTCATTGTATACCTACGCCAACACGAGGTCACTTCATGATGGTTTACAGAAACCGCAGGTATAACCGCCATTAATTGAATATATAGCGGTGGTTCTAATCACCTTTTTAATACTCAAATTTTGGGTAAAACTATCATTTCATGATGGTTAATAAACTGCCGTAATTTACATAAAAGGACCAATCACTAAAATAATTTCACGGTGGTTTTGTTTGAAAAATATCGAAATATTAAATAAGAAATTTGTAGTTAATATCTAAAATGACATGATGGTATCAGTTGGTTTCATATATAAAAAGTATAATACATAAAAGGCAGTAGAGTACATTGAATAGTTGCTACATGCCACTCAAATTTTCTTGCCATTTCATTGCAAGAGTAGCGAGTGTCGTCCTAGAGGAACCGTGTTCACTTAGCGCAACAGCAGCAGCAGCGCTCAAGTCTTCGATTCTTTTGCGTATATGCAACCCTTCATCTCCTTCCATTATTCTCTTTACAACTTTAGCAATTTCCTCTCGTTTTACTATGCCAGTTTCATCCACGTTTGGCCTCACTGCCACTCTGAGCACAACTGTGAGCGTTATTGCGTTCATTCTCTGCTCTGCAAACAGTGGCCATGCAATCAAGGGCACGCTGTGGACCAAACTCTCGAGAGTAGAGTTCCAACCACAGTGAGTCAAGAAGCCACCAGTGGATGCATGACTAAGGACTTCAATTTGTGGTGCCCATGAAGGAACCACTAAACCCTGGCCTTTGGTTCTGTCCAAGAAACCAGATGGTAAATACTCTAGTGGGTCGTCCTTTTGTGCAATAAGATAAGCAGAACTAGCAGATTGACTTGGAGCTCTCGCAACCCACAAAAATTTGTGGCCACTCAATTCTAATCCAAAGGCTAACTCATTGAGTTGGTCATGAGAGAGTGTTCCACCACTCCAAAAATAGACATACAAAATACATACATAAGCTCCTGCGTAACACAGTGAGCTGTTGACATCCCGGCATTCGTGCACTAAAAACACATGAATCTATATGTTTGTTCATTCATTGTCCCTTATATTTGTTCATTCACATCAATCTACACCTAACGGTTAGGAATTGAATAATTTCATTGATTACCGGAAAATCAATGGAGAGAGAATGTTATACTATGTGCAGTGGCTTAATATAGCTAAAATTTTGGAAGGGCAAGATTAATTAAAAATGTTATATACTTTATACTTTGAGCAAGTTATTTTAGCTAATTTGACAGTATGCTTTTTTTTCTTGCTATTTCATAAAGAGCCTCTTTTTTTAGGAATTTTGTAGCATCTTAACAAATGTATAATTCTTTTGTTTATATAAAAATGAAACTTAAGACTTTTATTTGAAATATTCTTTTTCTTACTTCTTATTCTGAATTTTTTTTAATTTACATTTACAAAATTCACAAAATTATTTGATAATAATTAACTTGATATAAGAAAAAAATTCTCAAAAACTGGGTATAAGAAAAAGTATCATAAATTGAAGTTTCTATGGAAGTTTGAAAAATGATCTGTGTGAATATATCAAAAAGAAAAAATTCATAAATTGGGTATTTAAATCTAATTGTATCATCAATCTAATTAAATTCCAATAAATTCGGTTTAAAGTGAGAGAAAGTGTTTACAGAAACATTTAATATTAATTGTATATATTTTATATGGGTCAAAGCATCTTGGAACATGTAAGTGATAATAGTAGTTAATAAGGAGGGTATATATAAAAACAAAAATGTTTGCCCCACTATGCCATTTAAATCCTTCGCTAATGTTTATGTGCTATGTGTCAGTTTGATATGTCTCAGGTATAATCCCTTTTTCTTATATGCCTATTGTTGATACCCAAATTTGTTTTACGAAATTTGTTTATTAGTGAACCTTGCATCACTATAAATTTGGGTTTCATCCCATTGTTAAGCTCAAATCCAACTCCAATTTCAATCAACCAAAAAAAAAGATTAAAATACAAAAGAGGGTGGGGGGGGGGGGGGGTGGAAGGGGAATGTGTGCCCTTACGTGCTGATTTTTAACACAGAAATACAGCAGAGATAATCAAGGGATCTCTTGGCACCAATACCATCAAAAGACACCTTGACCCTGGCCCCAATTTGGCCACACGACGGACAAGTAATAAAGATTGGATATCAAAAGAAATAATTGTCAAATAAGATTGGATATCAAAAGAAATAATTGTCACAATCGTCTTTAGAGGACGCTGCAATAGAATGACGAGAAAAATTTAAAAAAAAAATAAGAATCACCATTAATAATTATTTATTAGAGAAATTATTAAAAAATATTTTTTTACAAAAATAAAAAAAAATTAATCTACAACTAAGTCAAGTTTAAGAGTCCATTTATACATAATAAAGAATAGAAACTTAATTCTACTATACTTCTGATATATCTATCTTAAGACGGTTATCTTAAATTAATTGTATAAATTATTAATAATATTAAAATATTTACTTCACCCCTTAAAACAAAAAAATGAAATTAAAATCACAAGAAAAATGATTCAAAAACCTAAATAAAAATATTTATAATTTCGACTTTCTTTCATGCCTACATATTGTTACGTGTAATGAAAAGTCAAAGACACGTAATTCTTTTAAAAATAATTGTGAGTTAGTTTATTTTAAACTAAAAATAAATTATTTAATTGCTTAAATGGAGACTAGACTAATTATTAAATTTACTTAATAGATTTAAGAAATAGGCAAACAATAAACTCTCAAAGATACAAACAATATCGGAAGTGGTATAAAACCACACAATCAACACAACCAACAACCGACTAAAGCATATATATATATATATATATATATATATATATATATTAAAGATGTAATAAAATCACAAAAATAAAAAAAAATTCTACCAAATAGTTACTCTAATTTATTCATCAAATGAGAATTTACTCTGACTTTTTTTATATTCTATTTTTAATCTCTCTTAGTTTTTTTTTTTTTAAGTTTCTATTCAAAATAAAATAAATAAATAATAACACAAAAAGAAAACATAACAGTAAGCCCATCAAGATCAAGACGAATAAGGAAATGTAAGGAGTATAAATCAAGACCACATTACTTCATGTGAAGCATTTCCTGCGAACATGTGCACATTAATTTATCATAAAAAATCAAAAGATTAAATTTTTAGTCCTTTAAAATATGCTGACATTAATTTAGTCCTTAAATTATGAAAGATAACACTATTTTAGTATTTCAAAAAAATGACATCAATTTTAGTCTTTCAATCATATAAAATTGATATTAATTTAGTCATTTAATCATAAAAATTATATTAATTTAATTTATATCTATACATTAAAAGATGATTTTGATGTCATCTTCTATGATTTAAAGATTAAATTGATATCAGTATTCTTTGAAGTACTAAAGTAATACTAAATTGATATTAGTATTCTTTGAAGTACTAAAGTAATGTCAACACAATATTTAGAAGACTATTTGTCTCCTCTAAAGTGAGGGATTCACTTTAAATGATAAAATAAGGAGTATTAGCCGTTGATGAAAAAATCAACGGTAAAAATCATGATAAAAATTTAAGAAGTATTAAGATAAACATTAATTTATCATAAAAAATTAAAAGATTAAATTTTTAATCCTCTAAAGAAAGTCGACATTAATTTAGTCCTTGAATTATGAAAGGTGATACCATTTTGATCTTTCAAAAAAATGACATTAATTTAGTCCTTCAATCATCAAAAAAGTTATCAATTTAGTCTTTTAATCATATAAAATTGACATTAATTTAGTCATTTAATCATAAAAATTATATTAATTTAATTTATATCTATACATAAAAAGATGATTTTGATACCATCTTATATAATTTAAGGACTAAATTGATGTCAGTATTCTTTGAAGGACTAAAATAATTTCAAACACAATATTTCAGAGGACCATTTGGCTCCTCTAAAGTGAGGGGTTCACTTTGAATGATAAAATAAGGAGTATTAACCGTTGATGAAAAAATTAACGGTAAAAATCATGATAAATATATACATATATATTACAAACTATAAAATTATTAAAATTTATTTTTTTAGTAATAATTAATACTTTTTACTTTACTCTCTAAAATAAACCCCTCCAGAGTTAAATCCGAAGACCAGGTTTACTCCAATCAAAACCTTGAAAAAAAGTTCACAACTTCTTGTTGGCTTCACCTGATGAAGCTTTTCAAGACCAAAGATTTGTTTTTCTTTTAAAAAAAAAAAATCACCACTAACCCAACATAAATTACTGTCGAACATCTCAGAGGGCCAAAGAATAAAATTTCAGCTTCTCCTCTCCGGGCTCTTGGGCTGCACATGGGAACGAGGTGGCTTGTTTTCGCTGTCGGCAGCGCCACCCTTCCTACTATTTTTTTTTTCTCCCTTTTTATCTTAGCTTTCTTCTTTCACCAGATATCAGGATTTTGGGTTGGAGAGAGTAGGAAAACGAAGAGGTCCCGAAGATTTTCTTGCTCAACTCTCAATTTATTTCACACTATTTTTTTTCACTGTATGTCTTCATTCTTCCCCTTCCGGTGCTCTCTCTTATTCTCACAAAATGGAAGATGCCCCCCTTATTGTTTGCATGTTTGCAGGTGCCAGGTGGTGTGACCAATTCAATGTAACGGAGGAAGGAGACAAATTTCTGTCAGCAAGACAACAACTGGACTGTCGGCAGAACCACAAATTTTTTGGAGCGGGACAATGGCAGAACATGATTTTTGTTTTTTATTTTTAATTTATTTTATTATTTATTTATTTATTTATTTTTTTGCTTATTGCTGAGTTTACAACGTAGGTGTCAAAACATCCATGTTTTTCCTTTCTTATTTTTTTTTTAATTTTCTGTCGTGAAAAGATTTGGACTTGTTTCATTTTTTAAAAAATATTTGTAATTTATTTTATTAAGTTTTATTTTTAATTTTATTTTATTTTTATTTTATTGACTCGGACAATGACTCGGACAAAATAAGGTGTTGAGAAATATAACTATAGAAGACTCTAGACATGGACTTGTTCAGGAGGAGAGAAAATAATTCTGAATTGAGAGTAGAAAAAACCGTAGAAGTGAACTAGAGACACGCAGATCTCCTTGGATAATCTTGCTTTCGGTTTCAATTTACATTTTGGCGAAGGTAAACTTCTTGAAGTTCTCGCTGGTGACATTTTATGAACTTGGCCATGGTTAACAGCTTCCGTTGCACTGCACGAATCCAAAATCATCTTACCTTTGACAATACCGTGTAGAAACTCCATATGACCAAATGTGCAGTAGTCCATATGCAGAATTTCCATGTTCTGCAGTTCATCCGCACGGGTAGGGAGAGAGTTTCGTTTATGATGAAAGGCTGTGCAATGTGTTGTCTTTTTCTTTTTCTTGTTAAAGGTTATTAATATCAATGTTTGATGTGACTGAGTTTTAAACTGATAATTTCCCCATATTAGTATCTAGTAGTGTCTATTAGTTTAGATCAACCTATGTAGGGATGTCTGTGAGATTGGGTTTGAAGCATTTTTGTATCTCACTCACTCATCAAAGTAGTCAGTTGAGTTAGAAGATTTTTTTTTCTAAAACCTGAACTAACTCGATTCGCACATGAGTGGTTTGGATTGGGTTGAATTTATGAGTTCGACATACATTTAAAAATTTTATTTACTAAAATAAATGTTGAAAATTAATACAAAATTAAAAATTTATTACACATTTTAATAAATAACTTAATAAGTCTCAACAAAAGATGACATAAAAAGTCTATGGGTTAGATTTTGAACCAACTCAATGAACACCCCTAAACCCGCGAACCCGTGGAATTTTGACCTAACCCAACTCATAATTGACGGGTTGGATTGGGTTCACGGGTTGAGATAGATTTAAAAATTTTCAACCCAATGATGATGGGTTGGACTGCAGGTTGGAAAAATTATGTTACTTATTTTATTTGACTTTTAAGACTTGTGTTAGTACTCCTTGTGTTAAAGATTAAGGCTTGTTATATATTATGTTTCTGACTTGTGACTTATTGTATTTGATTTTTAATTTATTTAAAACTTTGTATGTCATCTTTTGTTGACACTTATTAAATTATTTATTATAATGTGTGATGAATTTTTAATTGATATAATTTTTACATTTATTTTAGTAGGTGAATTTTTTTAATATATGTCGAACTCACGAGTTCAACTCTCAGGTTTTAGAAAAATAATCTTCTAACCCAACCCAACCCATTGCTTTAATGAGCAGGTTGAGTATAAAAATACCTCAAACTCAACGTAACCTAACCCACAGATACCCCTATTTGTATCCCTTTTGTTTGAATTTGTCCTAATAGTTATAGTCAAGTAATTGGTACGCGGTTTCGCAGATTATCTAGATTCATTGTGAATGTCAGCCTTTGCTAGCTTCTTATTCATTTAGGATAAGCTTTCCACCGTTTTGAATCTTTGAATTCAATACAAATAAATAAAAGACAAGACTTATTGGATTCTGTTTCAATCAAAATACAAAGGTAAGTATCCCCGGAATATTTGTCGATATTCTTCCATATGTCTCCGATATCCTGAGATGAGGAGGGGGTGTACCTACAAAAGTACTCCGACGTTCAAGTTAGGAGAAAACTTAGCAGGTTTAAGCGTTTAGAATAAATTGATCATACATGAGGGGATCATCCCTATTATATAGACCGAAATTATGGATAATAACCCACTTTGAATAGAATTAATATCCCTTAGGAATATAAATGAGGCTTATCATTATGCATAATTTAAATATTAATCCTATCATATGATAATTTTATCTTTTATATGTCGATGGGCAAATCATCTTTATTAGTTACGAGGCCCAATAATATTTGTACCAAATACTGCCCCTAAGTCAGTGTCTTGTCATTTTGGCAAGATTCTAAGTTCTCACCAATGTTGGGTCAAGCTGTTAGTTACTAACCCTTCATAAGTGGTGATGATATTCGAGATAATGGTAATATCCTGAGATAATGGTGATATCCCGAAATATGACATGTTTATTCCAAGATGAGTGGGTAACGATTCTTTGTCCCCATATTTAGTAGTAGGATAGTGATGAATTTCATCTCAGTGGAGTTAAAATCTACCTCATTTCTATCTTTTCGAGATAGATACTTAGGTAGTTATCATTTAGTCAGTTACTTGAGATGCTTAAATTACATCATTTTACCCCCAGCTTTAAAGAGTAGGAGATAACAGTTATATTTTTTGTGCTTTCATTTGCATACTGGACTCAAATGTGTAGTTCAAATTAATGAGTACACAAAATGTAAGGATCAAAGTCCTTTTCACCATCATTGTTATGTCATAGTTAGGTACTAGGATATAAGTTCTTTTTCCCTTAAGTAATGTCATGATAGGATTGAAATCTCTTTTCTCTGTGATAAATCGTTAGGAACAATGTCCTTTTACCCAAAATATATTAACTCGAGATAACGTTACCTCTAGGACCAAAGTCTTTTTAGGTTACATGAGGAAATCGAAGATTAGGACCTTAATAATAGTCCATTTATCTACTTGATTTGAGGTGAGATAACATTTAATAGTGCCCATGGTTTAAGCATTTTTAGGACCTCTATTACTAGGCTTTTTTGAAAGGTTAGGTTCATTGTTCCAATATGAGGTCGCATTTAGCATCCTAAGTCTACTTTAAACATTCATTGGTGAATTTATAATAAGATTGAGGTCCTTTATCATTCTTAGGCAGGCAGTTTTGAGCGACTGACGTGAATTGTCGAACTCACTCAAATTAACCAGGCTTATAAAGAAATTTGTAATATAGGACAACCTGAATCGTCTCCTAAAGATTTTTGCATAAGACTAAACTACTCAATTGAAAACAGAACAATACATAGGGGGGGTTTTAATTCAAATAAAATTAAAGCAAGAGATAAAACAAAATTAACAATTTAAAAGCAATCAATCAACCCAGAATTGAGGTTTCAAGGACATCCGTCACTGGATAAAGAATTACTGAATTTCGTAGTTGACCCTAAACAAATCGGAATCCCTGCATTCATATAGGAACCCTCTCTACTAGACAATCACCTAGCATTTAATCAAACCCTTGGCGCGTTCACTCATGCCATCGCACAGTGTTCACTTCAAACCTGTTTTGATTTTAAATCCCTTGAATTAATCAACCTAAATATTAAATCTAACATTTAATCCCTTCCCTTGGATGATCAAAATACAGAAATCATAGATAAACCTCATTCGCTCAGATTCAACTTACACAATCGTGTTGCTCAATTCGAGTAAAGGGGAAAGAGAAACGGATCCAGTTCATGGAGAGCACGAGGTCCTCTGGATTCAACAACAGAATCCTCAATTTATGGGTTGATTGAACGGAAAGTTAACCTACCATGGCTATGCACAAACAGAAAATGAAAAAAAAAGAAAAAGAAGAACAAGATGAACAAGATGAACAGAAGAGAGAAAAGAAAACAGGTGTTAGATCTGAAAATTTTCCAACAATCTAAAGCTTCCGTCCAGCTGCCCTAATATGCTGTTTTAACCCAAAACTAAATCGGGTTAGGGACTCCAAAACCGGCCCAAATTAAAACATAACTAATGACTTTGGTCCTCGGTAATTTAGACTCCTAGTTACAAAGTTAAGCCCAATTAACTAAACATAGTTCCAGAATTCTGTGACTGACTTTGGCTCCAATTTTGACTACATTCTTGTCCAAATTTAGCCTTCAAGCCTCTAATACCATTTGTACTCTTTGAGTTATCTGCAAAAAGAAATAAGAATGAGGTTAATCGGATAACTAGAACAAAAGTTATGATCAAAATACTGGAACAATGTAAATCTAGAAAATTAGCACGAAAATGAATTAAATCCAATTAAAACCCCAAAGTCCAATTTAGATCAAAAACCATTAATTATACACTAAACAACCCTAAAAATCATTAATCAAATGCAACAATTAAGTGTGATAAAATTCAATTATCAAATGCCCCCACACTTATCCTTTTGCACTCTTGGGCAAATTAAAAACTCAAAACAAAACTAAAGAAATGATAAAATAAAGATAAAGACTAAAAGATAAACTGCTCCTTTCTAACAATTGTCAAGAATGCAAAACTTCAAAAGATCAACCAATCATGACAGAAATTTCCTCATCTCAAATTATAAAACATGGTAATCTCAATTGATGATGCTAATCATGCAAAATGACCTCTCAAGGTATGCTCTCAATCAATCTCTCAAGTGTATAGGGTAACAAGTGTATCACTCAAATTTCAGTCAAGAAAATTACCCTACCATAAGCTTGCTCAAATTCTACTTATCCACTACTCAAAACACATGCATGCACAAATCAAGAGGACTTATTATTCAATGTTGTAATGGGACTATGGTGAAGGTATGGACAAGTTTGGAAAATGAAAGGCTAAGTACCCAAGAAATTTAAAAGAGCATTAGTCAAGAAACACAAAGGTTTGCACAAAACCAACTAAGTGATGAAATGCACTTTTATAAACAAATCGTCTTTTTCAACAAAACTCTTTTCCTTCCCCAAAACTCATTATTACACCAAATTTTTCTCAAATTGACATTTTTTTATCATATATATATTTTTTTTTCAGATTTTTCTTCTTCTATTTTTTTTTGTTTTTTTTCTCTTTTTTTTTTGAAGAATTCCCAAATTACTTACACAAGCACAATGACCCAAACTAATGCCAAATGACAATTAGCATCAAATACCTCCCCCCCCCACACTTAAAATGTTGTACGCCCTGAGCTACCCCCACACTTAAACACAATACTACGGTGAAACCAATGCTCAATAAATTTTCAAGGTGCGGAATAAAATGGTTTTATACTTAGGCTTGTAATATGGCTAAGACAAGGATGATACAAAAAGGCACAAAGGGGCTAACCAACGGGAATATAATGCAAGAGATGGGTATCTGGCCAAAGTGGTAAATGAAAGAAAGAAGGCCTCTATCATATTTATGCATGCCAGTGAAAAATGTAGTTTCAAAAAGAAAAAGGGCAAGTTATAAATAACAAAATCATGAGCAGAAGCACACAAGAAAGAAAGAATGACAGAAAATAAATTTCATTCACACAGGCCCAATCTAACAAGGGTCAATACCAGCACGCAATCAGTATCACAAAATCAACTACCAAGTCAGATAATCTAAGAGTTGAGAAATTCAGTCCGACTAGAATGATCCATCAAAAACAAAATATCCAAGTTCAACACTATGTACATCTCAACAATTATCATAAGGAGGGTTCAGACTGTATTATTCACAAAATTCTGTTATTAACAATCAAAGTTAAAATTAAAAGTGCAAAGAAAAGGAAAGAAAAATAGAGAAAAGAGGAAGAGACTCCCTATCCTTCTTAGGGAGGGTACGTGGCATCAGTGAGCCTAATCTCTGCCTTCACAGGCTGCTGTTGGGATCCCTCATAAAAATATTTAAGGCGATGTCCATTCACTGTGAAAGTCCTCTTGGGTCCGCTCATCACACAGTTACACTACACCAAAAGAAAAAATATTAGTAATTACAAAAGGACCATCCCATCTAGATCTAAGTTTACCAGGCATAAATTTGAGACGGGAGTTAAATAAAAGGACTTTCTAGCCTACAACAAACTCTTTTATCAGGATTTGCTTATCATGGAATGCCTTTATCTTTTCCTTGTATAAACGCGAATTCTCGTAGGCATCCAATTTAAGCTCTTCCAGCTCTTACAATTGCAGCTTCCTCTCCACCCTCGACTGGGCCAAATCCATGTTGCACTGCTTAATGGCCTAATATGCCTGATGCTCCAACTCTACTGGAAGATGACATGCCTTACCAAAGACAAGCCGATAGAAAGACATCCCAATCAGAGTCTTGTAGGCAGTCCGATATGCTCACAAAGCATCATCTAGCCTCTTTGCTCCAATCTTTCCGCTTAGAGTTAACAGTCTTCTGAAAGATTTGCTTAATCTCTCTGTTCGAGATTTCAGCTTGGCCATTGGTCTGTGGGTGGTATGCTGTGGCAACTTTGTGAATCACTCCATACCTCCGTAATAAAGCACCTATGCTTCGGTTACAAAAATGAGAGCCTTGGTCACTGATAATAGCAGAAACCTCAACTAATAGGAATACCAAACTTACAGAAAATGTGAGATCTGATAAAATCTACAACCACAGCAGAATCATCAGTCCGGGTATGTTTTGCCTCAACCCATTTTGAGACATAATCAACAGTCAGCAATATGTAAGTAAAACCTTGGGAAACAGGAAATGGACCCATAAAAATCAATACCCCAAACATCAAAAACTTCACAAAATAGTATAGGTTGCTGGGGCATCTCATGCCTACGGGAAATACTCCGTACCCTCTAACAGTTCTCACATGACTTACAAAACAGATATGAATCATGAAACAAGGAAGGCCAAAATAAACCAGAATCTAACACTTTCCTAGCAGTTCTTTGGGGTCCAAAGTGACCACCACAGGTAGAAGCATGGCAAAAATGTAAAATAGAATGAAACTCATTATCAGGCACACATCTCCTAATTACTTGGTCGTTACAGAATCTCTACAAATAAGGGTCATCCCAAACATAGTATTTTAGATTCACTTTTCAATTTCAGAATCTGGGCCCTTGTGAAATCAGCAGGTAAAACACCAGCAACTAAATAATTTACCAAGTTAGCATACCATGGAAGCTTACCTTGTAGCTGTAAAAGCTGCTCATCAGGAAAATCATCCCGAATGGAAGAGAGGTCAAAATGATGGTGAGTAATCCGATTCAAGTGATAAGCTACCCAGTTCTCTGCTCCACATCTATCCTTAATCTCAATGTCGAATTCTTGGAGCAACAACATCCACCGAATGAGTCGAGGCTTAGCATCTGCCTTTTTCAAAAGAAACTTCAAGGCTGCATGGTCAGAAAAGACAATCACCCTAGTATCTAGCAGATATGACCTAAACTTATCAAGTGTAAAAACTACAACCAAAAGTTCTTTCTCAGTGGTTGTGTAATTAGACTGGGTAGAATCCAAAGTCTTGGAGGCATAGGCAATGACATGAGGGTCCTTATTGACTCGCTGAGCAAGAACTGCACCAACAATATAGTTGGAGGCATCGCACATCAGCTCAAATGGAAGAAACCAATCTGGCGACTGGATCACCGGAGTTGTGGTCAGGCAGCGCTTCAATTGATTAAAGGCCGACTTACACTCATCATCAAACACAAAATCAGTGTCGTGCTGCAGAAGGTTGGACAGGGGCCGGGCAATCTTACTAAAGTTCTGGATGAAGCACCGGTAGAATCCTGCATGACCAAGAAAAGAACGCACTTCCCGCACAGACGCGGGGTAAGGTAAATCAGAAAATAACATCTATCTTAGTAGGATCTATCTCAATACCCTTTCTAGACACTATGTGTCCTAAAACTATCCCTGACTCAACCATGAAATGACATTTCTCAAAGTTCAGCACAAGATTGGTCTCCATGCATTTATTCAAGACTCTAGCCAAACTACCCAAGCATGCATCAAAAGAAGACACATACATAGTAAAATCATCCATAAATACTTCCATGCAATCCTCTAAAAATTCAGAAAAGATGCTTACCATGCACCGCTGAAAGGTTCCAGGCGCATTGCAAAGTCCAAAGGGCATCCTTCTGTATGTAAATGTTCGAAAGGGGCATGTGAAGGTAGTCTTCTCTTGATCTTCAGGTGTAATATGGATTTGGAAGTAGCCTGAGTAGCCATCCAAGAAACAATAGTGAGACTTGCCAGCCAATCGCTCCAATATCTGATCAATAAAGGTTAAAGGATAGTGATCCTTGCGGGTAGCCTGATTGAGCTTCCGGTAGTCTATGCAACTCTCCAGTTGTTTTGAGTTATTGTGGGAATTAGCTCATTTTTCTGGTTGGCCACTACAGTCACTCCAGACTTTTTGGGAACTACTTGAACTGGGCTGATCCACTAGCTGTCAGAGATGGGGTAGATAATGCCAGCTTGCAGGAGCTTAGTCACTTCCTTCTTCACCATATCCAGAATAAGGGGATTCAAGCGCCTCTGAGGTTGCCTCACTGGCTTAGCACCCTCTTTCAATGAAATTCGATGCATGCACATGGAATGGCTAATGCCAACAATGTCAGCTAAAGTTCACCCAATCGCCTTTTTATTTTCCTTCAATAATCTCAGTAGCTGCTCCTCTTGATCAGGTAGAAGGTTTCTCACCACAATGACTGGCAGCTACTCATTCTCCTCTAGGAAGGCATATTTTAAGTGATCAGGCAAAAGATTTTAGCTCCAACTTAGGCGGCTGCTCAATAGAGGGAAGAAGCTTGGTGGGTTGCACCAATTATGCAGCATGTACATCAGTTGAACCTGTAGTGCCTGAAAATAAATTCAATAAAGCAGAACTTTGCCCTGACTGTACAATGTTCACATCAGAATTAACATCAGGAGGCAAGTCAAAATCACCAATTAAATCAGAATCACCATCACTATCTAGTGCATCACAAAAACTCAAAAAGCATGACAAATCAGTGCAAACAAGGCACCATTCATTATCAGTACAACCACAAACAACAGCGTCATTAACAGATGCAAAATCTAGATAATCAACACATAATTCAGCATAAACATCATCAACCATATCATCAATCACATCAATGCACAAAACTGAATGCTCTTCCTTAGGATGTTTCATGGCATCAAAGATATTAAAATGCACAATACTATCACCAAATTCCATGGAAAGAGTACCAGAATGCACATCTATCTTAGTCCTAACTGTTTTCAAGAAAGGCCACCCGAGAATAATCGAGGGTCCACTGCTAGGAGACTCACCCTCCATCTCTAAAATGTAAAAATCAGCAGGGAATATTAATTCATTTACTCTAACTAAAACATCTTCAATCAGGCTAGCAGGGTGAGCATTACTCCTATTAGCTAACTGGATAATAACACCAGTAGCATGCAAAGGACCGAGACCAAGAGAATTATAAAACAGATTCAGGCATGACATTTATGGAAGCACCTAAGTCTAGCATGCAATCATCAAATTTACAATTTCTAATTATGCAAGGAATAGTAAACGTCCCTGGATCTTTGCACTTCTTAGGCATGAGCTGGATGAGTACTGACACATTCTGGCTCAAGCTCACTCACTCATTCCCTTTCAGTCGCCTCTTGTTGGTACATAACTCCTTCAGAAATTTGACATATTTGGGGATCTGCTTGATCGCATCTAAGAGAGGGATGTTGACTTCAACTTCTCTGAATGTCTCTAGGATCTCATTCTCTTGTGCTTTCTCTGCCAACTTTTTAGATTGAAGGGCTCTCTGAGGGAAAGGTAGAGGGATGGGTGTTTTAGACTCATCATTGCCTTGCTTCAATGTTTCACCTTTCTTAGCATCAGTCTTCTCCTTTTTTGGGGTTGGTTCAGCCTCAACTGCAGCTTGCTTAGGCTCTTCTAGCTGCTTGCCAGACCTTAGGGATATAGCACTGACATTCCCCTTCGGATTAGGAATTGTCTGTGAAGGAAGAGAGTTGTTAGATCCCTGGGGTTGGAGCTGGTTCAGTGATGTTGCTAACTGCCCAATCTGAGTCTGCAAATTCTGAATGGAAGATTCAATTCTCTGTTGGAATTGCAAACTGTTTGTTACAAGCTACTTCAACAAATCTTCCAGTGAAGGAACACTACTGGTCTTCTGTTGTGCTGGTGGCTGCTGTTGCACTGGCTGTGGAGATGCAGACTGTTGGAAATTCTGTTTGTGTTGCGGAAACTACCTATGTTGGTATTGTGAAAAATTCTGCTGGTTCTGGTTCTGAATCTGATTCTGGTTCTGGTTCCACCTTAAGTTTGGATGATCTCTCCAACCAGAATTATAAGCGTTTGAAAATGGATTATGTTGCTGCTGATACTGTGGCTTTCCAGTAAGGACTCCTGCTGCAGCTACTGATTGGTTTGGAGAGGTGCCCTCTTGCAGAGTTGGGCAAGCATCAGTGGGGTGGAGTGGATCAGAACAGATACCACATGGTCTGCTTATATGTGGAGTGGGAGACTGCACTGTTTGTGTCACTGCCAATTGCCTTACTAATGAGGTCAATTCGTCTAGTCTATTTTTCAGTCTCTGGTGGTCTGCACTGGACACTACTGCTGGTTTTTGGGCATTGTGATATTGGATTGGGGGCGCTTGAATTGAGAATACCTAACTGCTGGTTGCTCTAGTGCCGAATTGTTGGGAATTAGCTGCCATATTTGCTATCAATTCTCTGGCCGCAGTAGGTGTCTTATCAACTAAAGCTCCACCACTGGCTGCATCCACCATATTTCTGTCCATGGGTAACAAGCCTTCATAGAAGTATACTATCAGCAACTGATCAGATATCTGGTGGTGTGGACAGCTTGCACATAGCCTCTTGAAACCTCTCTCAGTATTCATGCAAATTCTCTCAATTTGCTTGCCTTATGCCACATATCTCCTTTCTGATTACAGTGGCTCTTGAGGCTGGGAAAAACTTCTCCAGAAATAATCTCTTCATGTCGTTCCAGCTTCCAATGGATGAGGGTTGAAGGTAGTACAGCCAGTCCTTAGCTCCTCCATCTAGAGAGAAAAGAAAAGCTCTCAATTTAATCTGCTCCTCATCAATTCCTTGTGGTTTCATTGTGCTGCAAACCACATGGAACTCCTTCAAATGCTTATTGTGGATCCTCACCTTCAAGACCATGAAACTTGGGAAGTAAATGGATAAGACCATATTTAAGCTCAAAGTCAGCATTAAGATCAGGATATTGGATGCACAAAGGTTGATAGTTAATGTCAGGTGCAGCCAATTCCTTTAAAGATCTATAATCCATGCTATCAGAATTAATGAAACTTCCACTAGAATAAGTAAAATCTACACTATTAGAAGAACTAGGAAAACTAACAGATGGAACAGAATTAGAATGCTCAATATGCTCAAACTCAGGATCAAGTTCAGTAACAATCCTATGACTTAGCCTAGAAGCCCTTCTAACAGCATGCAATATTCTCTCTATTTCAGGATTAAAAGCAATTAGGTTATGTGCATTGTTACTACTCCTAGTCATACAGCATAAGGCATAATAGGAAAAAACACACTAACAACATACAAATATGTAAACTATACTAAGAAATTAGCCAAAATAAATTCAGAAATACTATCAAATGAATTTTAAAAATTATGGGACCACCACAGTAAAATTCTAAAATATATTTTTTATTTTTCTGTAATTTTTTGGCATTTTTTAAAAATCATGAAAATAAAAAAAAATTAAAAAAGTGGTCTAAACGATAGCATTTGGCAAAAATAGGTCCCAAACACTGAAGTTAGTAACTGGGTGGTCTTAATCTATGAATTTTTTTCTAGCTACTGACAAATTTTCAGGGCAATCGGAGATAGTTAATAGTGAAAATGACATAAATGCCCCTAACAAGGAAACTCATACCAGATGAAGGAATTTCAAGATTTTGACCCCAGATTAACCCTTAAAGGGTTAGTTTTGCTCAGGATGGTGGAGAAACTTTGGATACCAAGCTTCAACACCTAACTCCACAAGTTAGCCTAATTATGCGACACTTTCGACACTTTCTATACTACTAAGCTACTCTACTCTAGTCAAGTGTGGAAAAAAGAGCAAAATGAAACGCAGTTACTTTACTCTAATATACTGTTAATATGCAATAATCGAGATCAAAAGAACAATGCAAAAAATCCCCGGCAACGGCGCCAAAATTTGACGTGAATTGTCGAACTCACTCAAATTAACCTGGATTATAAAGAAATTTGTAATATAGGACAACCTGAATCGTCTCCCAAGGATTTTTGCATAGGACTAAATCACTCAATTGAAAACAGAGCAATAAACAGGGGGGATTTTAATTCGATTAAAATTAAAGCAAGAGATAAAACGAAATTAACAATTTAAAAGCAATCAACCAACCCAGAATTGAGGTTTCAAGGACATCCGTCACTGGACAAAGAATTACTGAATTTCGTGGTTGACCCTAAACAAATCGGAATCCCTGCATTCATATAGGAACCCTCTCTACTAGACAATCACCTAGCATTTAATCAAACCCTTGGCGCGTTCACTCATGCCATCGCACAGTGTTCACTTCAACCTGTTTTGATTTAAATTCCTTGGGTTAATCAACCTAAATATTAAATCTAACATTTAATCCCTTCCCTTGGATGATCAAAATACAAAAATTTATAGACAAACCTCATCCGCTCAGATTCAACTTACACACAATCGTGTTGCTCAATTCGAGTAAAGGGAGAAGAGAAACGGATCCAGTTCATGGAGAGCACGGGTCCTCTGGATTCAACAACAGAATCCTCAATTCATGGGTTGATTGAACGGAAAGTTAGCCTACCATGGCTGTGCACAAACAGAAAACGAAAAAGAAAGAAAAAGAAGAACAAGATGAACAGAAGAGAGAAAAGAATAGAGGTGTTAGATCTGAAAATTTTTCAACAATCTAAAGCTGCCGTCCAGATGCCCTAATCTATTGTTTTAAGCTAAAACTAAATCGGGTTAGGGGCTCCAAGACCGGCCCAAATTAAAACATAACTAATGGCTTTG
>NSJW01000964.1:0-194644 GCA_019955255.1 Castanospermum australe
ATGCCTTTGAAGGTGGAATACAAAATTTTGGGTTTCTAAAATCTCTAATTTCAAAAATTGTGGGGTAAATGATCATATATGAAGATAACAAGCCATATAAATATTCAAACAAGCATCAAATGTGCCACATATGAACATTACGTGCCACATAGGACACTCACTAACTGCTTCATCACAGAACATCATAATTGGACTAACATGATATCAAATTTTAATATTGGAAGGCCAACTTGATATCAACAATGCTTTTGGAGAAACAAATTAGACATTAACTCTTTAATTTAATGAGGGATTATTTTTAAGTAATAGTTTAGAGTTTAATTTGATATGTTATCAATGTAATTTACATTATGATCCAATCATGTATTAATACATCATTAAAAGAATTTGACTATAAAAAGATTTATAAGTACATTCAGTATAAGACAATCTTCTTACATTATACTATTCAGTGTGTATCATATCGATTATGCAAACCACTATAACATTCAATTATCTATACACTAATAATGATTCAGCATTAAAAATGACTTCCATAGTCAAGGGTGGGGTAAAAAATTAAAAGCTGAACCAAACCATTGAACTGAACCAAATTGAACCAAATGTTAGAAATGTGTCTCATGTTTAATGGGAATTAAGCATGATTTAATTAAAACATATTAAAGGACTAAAAGGTAAATTTAGTTATAAGTTAAGGGAGGTTATGAAAAGGATAGTTAAGTAATTGCTTGATGGGAACAATTATCTGATGGTTGTGGGATGTTATCCTAGTGATAACTGATGGTTTTGAAATTTGAAAGAAACTGATAACTGATGATGCTATCTGATGGTTTTGAATTTCAAATTAAACCCCCATATATTCAGTATCTACCCATAAGGATACGCCAAGATTTTATTTCCATCAGAAAGTGAAAAGCGTAAGCATGAAAGAGGAAAAGACCGATAAAGATTCAACAGCCAAGAAAGTTTCAGATCTGAAGTTCATTCCACATTATGGATAAAGGTCAGTATTCATATTTTGATTTAATTCTTATGTATGTGAAAACCATGAATTTCCAAGATCCTAATTGTGTTCTAGTATGATAGACCATAATGTAAAGGACACAAATTTATGTTTACATGTGGTATCAGAGCAAGGTTTGGGAATTCATGTTTTTCCATGTATGATAAATTTTTAAATCATTCTCACAAAATGAACATAAAAGAGAAAGATTTGAGAACTCCATATCTGAGAAATTGTTCAAAAAAAAAAAGGAAAAATCGCCAGAAACTTCGAAACCCCTCTGCTTTCCGTCAGAATTTCGGCGTCTCCTCTGCTTTCCGGCAACGGTCTCTGGTGGCTTCTTTCTGCTCTCCCTCTCAACGATCGGTCACGGTTCCTTCAGATCCACCATCAAACCCCCGTTGGAAAGCGAGATTTGCGGCCGAAACCAGAAGCCTTGGTTGGACGACGGTGCATGACTCGTCAACGCTCGCGAAGGCCGTGAGGCTGAGCGGAGACGAAAGGAAAGGATTTGGGGTTTTTGGGCTTGACGGATCACGTGCGAGACAGATCCCAGACTCGCAGATCTCTCGTTTCCAAGTAGGGATTTCATATTGCTGTCGAGATTTGTAGAGATTGTTGTCGCTGCAACCGTGGTGTGGAGGGGTTACTGCCGCCCAAGAGAAAACCGAATCTGACGCAGATCTTCGAGGCTAAGACGCGTCTGGAGGGGCTGAGACGCAGTTGACTCGTCGGCGCTCCGGATTTGTGTCGCGTGATGCCTCCTGCAAGTCCGGGATTGGCATCGCCGAAGGGATTGACCGGAGATGGACGACGACCGGACTGTGCTGGTTCGTATGATGTTGATGGGATTAAAATTTTTGAATGTGAAATTTTAATCCTATAATTATTTAGAAAATATTTTTGTTTAGAATTAAGTATGGTAGATTTGTTAGTCACCAAAGTGGCCAAATCCTTATGAATTGTTTTAATTCTGAACATTATGATTGTGTTTCAATTACCCATAATTTTGATGCTATAAATAACATGAAAATTATTGTTTTTATTATGGGTGAATTGAAGTTCATTATTATAAGACAGTTAAGGATCAACCCAAAGGTTGATTGCTTGTCTTTATAATAAATGAGCATGAATGTTGGTAATGTAAATATATTATTAGTTATATTTATGTATCCAAAGATAATAAATATTTCTAGTTAGTGTATACATCATTGCCAAATTATGTGAAATTTCTATTAGCATCATTATGTTGAATGTTGTGTATTGATGGATTGCTCAAAGGTGAACATCAATATGCATTGTATGAAATGCATCTGAATCTGTGAAGCATGTTGATATGTATGTATGTATAACTCAAAGTATTAATGTTTTTTAAATTTTACTCCTTGCAGTACCAGTTGCAACACATTCACTGTTCTCAACTGTTGCAGTTTTTAATGGACTTAACTTCTCTGAATGGAGTGAGCAAATCCAATTTAACCTTGGGGTAATAGATCTAAATTTAGCTCTTAGAGAAGAGAAACTTGTTGCTATTACTGCTACAAGCACTGAAGAGGAAAAGGTCCATTATAGAAACTGGGAAAGATCTAACAGGTTGAGTCTGATGTATATACGAATAAGCATTGCCAGCAACATTAAGTCAGCTCTTCCACAAACTGAAAGTGCCAAAGAAATTATGAAGCTTGTGGAAGAGTGCTCCCAAACCGCTGATAAGTCTCTTGCTGGGACACTAATGAGTACATTGACCACCATGAAATTTGATGGTTATCGTACAATGCATGAGCATGTTATTGAAATGACGAATATTGCAGCAAGATTGAAGTCATTGGGGATGGATGTCCATAAAAATTTCCTGGTGCAGTTCATCCTGACCTCATTACCGACTGATTATGGTTCTTTCCAGATGAACTATAATACCATGAAGGATAAATGGAATGTGCATGAATTGCACCGTATGTTGGTTCAAGAAGAGACCAGACTCAAGAACCAGGGAATTCATTCCATCAATTATGTGAAAGGTCAAGGAGTTGAAAAGAAAAGTTTCAAGAAACATGAGAAGAAAGGAGGAGGACCTCTAAAGGTTAATGAGGCTTATTCTTCTAAAATTCACAAGAAGGAACATAATGGAAACAGATGTCATTTCTGTAAAAAGGCTGGGTACTTCCAAAAGGATTGCCCGAAACGTAAGGCTTGGTTCGAAAGGAAAGGTAAGTCTAGTGCTTATGTATGTTATGAATCAAACCTAGCTGAAGTTCCTTATAACACTTGGTGGATTGATTCTGGATGTACTACTCATGTTTCTAATATGTTGCAGGGATTCCTTACAACCCAGGCCACAAGGCCAAATAAAAAGTTTGTCTTCATGGGCAATGGAATGAAAGCTCTAGTGGAAGCTATCGGGACTTATCGTTTAATCCTTGACACTAGATATCATTTAAAATTTATTGGAAACTTTGTATGTACCTAGTATAATTAAGAATTTAGTTTCAATTTCTAAACTTGATAAGGCTGCATATTTCTTTAGATTTGGTAGTGGTTGTTTCAGTTTGTACAAGCACAATCATTTGATTGGCAATGGTACCTTATGTGATGGATTATATAAATTATGTCTTGATAATTTATATGCTGAAACACTTATGACCTTGCATTATAACGTTGGCACTAAACGTACCTTAATAAATGAATGTTCTGCTTACTTGTGGCATAAACGTTTGGGACATATTTCCACAGAAAGAATGGAAAGATTGGTAAAGAATGAAATCCTTTTGGATTTAGATTTTACTGATCTGAATGTATGTGTGAATTGTATTAAAGGTAAACAAATAAAACACACAAAGAAAGGAGCCACAAGAAGCACCCAGCTTCTTGAAATTATACACATTGATATATGTGGGCCTTTTGATGTTAACGCTTTCAATAAAGAAAGATACTTTATCACCTTCATTGATGATTATTCACGTTATGGTTATGTCTATTTGCTACATGATAAATCTCAGGCTGTAAATGCTTTGGAGATTTACATTGATGAAGTTGAAAGGCAATTAGACAGAAAGGTAAAAAATTGTCAGATCTAATAGGGGTGGAGAGTATTATGGAAGGTATGATGAAAGCGGACAACATCCAAGTCCATTTGCTAAATTCCTTGAAAAGAAAGGCATATGTGCTCAATACACAATGCCAGGTACACCACAACAAAATGGTGTGTCAGAAAGGCGTAATAGGACCTTGTTATATATGGTTAGGAGTATCTTAAGTAATTCATCTTTACCCATTTCGTTGTGGACTTATGCTCTTAAAACTGTCATGTATCTGTTGAATAGGGTTCCTAGTAAGGCAGTTCCAAAGACTCCTTTTGAACTGTGGACTGGAAGGAAACCTAGTCTAAAGCACCTGCATGTTTGGGGTTGCCAGACAGAAATTAGATACTATAATCCACAAGAAAAGAAACTGGATACAAGAACAATCAGTGGATAATTCATTGGTTATCCAAAGAAATCGAAAGGGTATAGATTTTATTGTCCTAATCATACTACAAGGATTATTGAAACTGGAAATGCTAGGTTCATTGAGAATGGTGAAGTTAGTGGGAGTGAAACACTACGTAAAGTGGAGATTCAAGAATTGAGAGTACAAGTTTCCTTGACTTGTGTCTCTAATAAGGTTGTTGTTCCTCATGTTATTGTACTGATTAATAATGAAGAACAACAAATAAATGATCCCACTACTCACAATAAAATTATAGTGAATGAACCGAATGAGCCCATAATAGAAGAACCACAACAAATAGCATTAAGAATATCTCAAAGAGAAAGGAGATCCGCTATTTCTAATGACTATGTGGTATATCTACAAGAGTCTGAATTTGACTTGGGAATGGAAGATGATCCAGTTACGTTTTCACAAGCCATGAATAGTAATAATGGTCAAAAATGGTTAGATGCCATGAAAGAGGAGTTGAAATATATGGAACAGAATGACGTTTGGGACCTTGTTGAATTACCAGAAGGTTGTAAGAGAGTTGGTTGTAAATGGGTTTTTTAAGACCAAACGTGACTCTCATGGTAATTTAGAACGTTATAAGGCCAGATTAGTTACAAAAGGATTCACTCAGAAAGATGGCATCAACTATAAGGAGACCTTTTCACCGATATCCAAGAAAGATTCTTTAAGAATCATTATGGCATTGGTGACTCATTATGATTTAGAGTTTCACCAAATGGATGTGAAAACTGCATTTCTAAATGGAAATTTAAAGGAAAATGTGTACATGGACCAACCAATGGGGTTTATAGAAAAAGGAAAAGAGCACGTGGTGTGCAAACTTAAGAAATCAATATACGGACTTAAACAAACTTCACGACAATGGTACCTTAAGTTTAACGATACCCTTGTTTCCTTTGGATTTAAAGAAAACACCGTTGATCGGTGTATATATCTAAAAGTCAGTGGGAGCAAGTTTATATTTTTTATTCTGTATGTTGATAACATCTTGCTTGCAACTAATAATCTTAGTCTTCTGAGTGAGACTAAGATATTTCTCTCTAGTAACTTTGAAATGAAAGATATGGGTGAGGCAACCTATGTGATTGGGATAGAGATATTCCGTAACAGATCACAAGAATTGTTAGGCTTGTCTTTAGAAAGCATATATTAATAAAGTTTTAGAGAGATTTGGAATGGAAAAGTGCTCATCATATCCAGTTCCAATTCAGAAAGGAGACAAATTTAGTCTCATGCAACGTCCTAAGAATGATTTGGAACGGAAAGAAATGGAAGCAATTCCATATGCATCGCTTGTTGGGAGCTTAATGTATACTCAGACTTGTACGAGACCAGATATCAGAGTAACCCTGGTATGGATCATTGGAAAGCTGCAAAGAAAATTCTGAGATATTTGCAAGGAACAAAGAATCACATGCTTACTTATAGGAAATCCAACAACCTTGATGTCATTGGATATTCAGATTCAGACTTTGCCGGATGTGTGGATACAAGAAAATCCACTTTTGGCTACTTGTATCCTTTAGCTGGAGGAGCTATATCATGGAATAGTGCGAAGCAGTATGTAATTATTGCATCCACTATAGAAGCTGAATTTGTGGCATGCTTTGAGGTCATAGTTCAGGCTAAATGGCTACGGAATTTTATTTCAGGGCTTGGAATGGTCGACAGTATTGATAGACCGCTGAAAATTTATTGTGACAATTCCGCAGCAGTCTTCTTTTCTAAAAACGACAAGTATTCCAAAGGTGCTAAGCATATGGAGTTGAAAATACTTTACCGTTAAAGAAGAGGTTCAGAAACGCAGAATGTCTAATAGAGCATGTTAGCACCGATCTTATGATAGCTGATCCTTTTTAACGAAGGGATTACCGCCCAAAACATTTACTGGTCATTTGTATAGTATGGACATTATATCAGCTAATGACTAGTGATCATTATTGTAATTATTGACTATTGACACTCTGAGCTCGTTAACATATAAGTTTCTCTGAAATTTTTCTGTTTTGCAAATTTATGTATACATGCATGTATGAATGATGATGTTGAAATACATGATTTGTCCCTAATGAAGACATTATTTGTTATGGGACATAATGTATACTTCCATTAAAGTATCATATTAGGGAGAAGAGCTAATATAGTGGTACATGGAATGAATTATGCCGATTTGATAGTGTAGAACCGCTATGACTCTTGTTAGTTTTATTTCTAATTATGAATTATGATGCAACTAATGTATGAAACCTTTAGCCGAATTTATGCGCATTAAAGTTAATATTTTATTAAATCATGAAATGACATTTACCACATGAGCCAAGTGGGAGAATGTTAGAAATGTGTATCATGTTTAATAGGAATTACGCATGATTTAATTAAAACATATTAAAGGACTAAAAGGTAAATTTAGTTATAAGTTAAGGGAGGTTATGAAAAGGAAAATTAAGTAATTGCTTGATGGGAGCAATTATCTGATGGTTGTGGGATGTTATCATAGTGATAACTGATGGTTTTTGAATTTCAAATTAAACTCTCATATATTCAGTCTCTACCCATAAGGATACGCCAAGATTTATTTCCATCAGAAAGTGAAAAGCGTAAGCACGAAAGAGGAAGAGACCGATAAAGATTCAACAGCCAAGAAAGTTTCAGATCTGAAGTTCATTCCGCATTATGGATAAAGGTCAGTATTCATATTTTGATTTAATTCTTATGTATGTGAAAACCATGAATTTCAAGATCCTAATTGTGTTCTAGTATGATAAACCATAATGTAAAGGATACAAATTTGTGTTTACACAAAAAACAACTGAACTGTTGAAATTGGTTTATAAACCAATACTGTTTTTGTGTGTCAAAGCAATGCAGTTAAATCACTCATTATATAAAATCCAGTTAACCATACAAAACTGAACCAAATCACATTATTTAAACTTCACAGTTTTGGTTCCTTTCTCAAAGAGAACTTCACCAAAATCTTTGCATTTGGCATGGTCATCGGATATAAGGCATGTCATCATATTATCTATAAATCAAGCTCCTCCTCTGCCATGGCACCACTGCCCACACCTCCACCGCCTTCAACACCATATCACCGAAATACTTTATTTATCACAGAAAGCGCAGCTCCAAGGCATTTCATTTTCACCCTGGAGGCTTCAAATATAAATACTTGATTTATTCAGCAGAACACAAAAACAAAAGCACTTAAGCACCTCTCTCCACTAGTGCCATAATGCCATTTTACAAGAAACTAGTAGCTAGTTATGTCTGCTCAGATGTTAAGGCAAAAGGTCGAATAGTTGGTGTGGCATAGAGTGCATTCGGTGTAGAGCGATTCGCACCTGAGAACTGCAAGGCAGAAATGTGAACACTGATAATCCGTGAGTTGGCTTCGGCTACTAATTATCCAAAAAGGTGTAGACTTTTTCTTTCTTAAACAAGTTAGATTGAAAAGATTATCAATTGGATAAGGTGTATAAAACGGTTAACTGAAATATGCTTCCAGTGCAATTCAGTTTTCTTACATAATATAGTTTAGATTTACGATTTTTAAAAACCAAACCGTAATTCTGATTCCGTTCCGTAATATACATTAAAAGTCTGTTTGGTATCAAGGAGAAGAAAAGTATAGAATGAGAATAAAAAATTTTTTATACTTTAATATTAGAGATTTTATAATATTAATTTTATTTCATTCATTTTCTTTATATCATACCAAACATGCTCTAAATGTTAATAGTATAAGAGAATTGTTATAAATCATGTGTACTTAAAAATCCTTTAATTATGATAATAATATTAATTTTTTTTAATGATATAATAACACATTATTAAAAAATAATGTAAAACAATTTTTGCAACACGACACAACATATTTTGCCGCACATATTTGCATACAATTTAACAACTGTAAACACGTACATAAACAAATTTTGTAAAACTATCACTAGGGATTTGGATTTCGAGGTTAAGTCCAAAGTAGACAGAACATGTTCCGTACGCAAGTCATCTCATCCATCTATGCACAGGCTGCATACCTAGAACATCCAAGTTTATGTATGACCAAGAAAAAAAATACGAATCTTAATAAATAAAATCATTCATTTTTGAACCCCAAAATGGTGAGTGAACCTTTACATGGGAAGTTCATAAATATAAGAACACGTTCGAGATAAAAAAGACTACATGACTCATTTCCCCCATCAAGACGTCTTGACAAAAGCTCAAAAAAGCTGGAAAACGTACTGAAACATGCCCTTAGAGATGGTCTTCAATCCAATGTCAGTCACAAACAAGAAAAGGAGAATTTCATCTGAGGGCTAAGAAAATGAGTTATTTACGATAGAAAATATGATTATCACATTATAATTCAACTAGGCCTTCAAGAGTAAACTTAACTTTCAGTAATCAAACTGCTGAGCTGAATCACTAACATGGTCCTAAATAATTGACTTTCTTTTCAAATCCTACAGTTCTCTCAAGAGGGAAATAAACCATAGCTGTCATCATGGATGGAAACAAAAACACAATCATTATCAAAAATCATCATCATCCTCCTCTGCAATATGCTTAGCCAGTTCCTGCTCTTGCTGCTGTCTCTCTCTCCTCTTTTCAGCACTTTCTTTTTCCTTGTGCGTGTTTGGTGGAAAACGAAGAGCTCGAACAGCCTCATTGTGCATGTTGAGACAGAAGGCAATCCGAGAATTAAAAGCCAACTGAGGCTCATTTGTGGAGTAAATGTCTCCAGTTTCCTTAGACACCATCCACCCATTAGCATGATCCAGTGTAGCATCAATTGCCCCATCACGAATAGCCTTTGCTACAATGCTCTCGGCATCAGCAATGGGATTTGCAGAGTTCAACCTCAATTTTTTGGCAACATCAGCTAGTGAGATGCGAGAATAAGAGATGCTGATGTTGCGTAAACCAGTCCTGATGACATTATGCCGTAGCCGAACAATCAAATTATGAGTTCGGTCCATATTGAAGGTGGTAGCAAACTTGTCTGCAACATTCCTAAACAGCTCCAAGTCACCAATCCCGGACAGCCTGAAATTCCACAACATAAGCTAACACTACCAGAAAGAAGTACAGTGAAAAAACATTACCATGGATATAAAAAATTATAATTTTAATTGGGGTTGGAAGAAAGACCCCACAATCAAATGACCATAGCGGATTATAATTTGGAAGCACATGAAATAACTCCCAACAAAGCATCGAAGAAATGCATAAATTTTTTTGATACAGACAATAACTAATTCACGATCTCCACTTTGCAAGAGAGCTTTACCACTAGGCTATTTCCTTGAGAAAAAATTTGGGAAAATTACAAAAAGGGAATTCTTGATAAAAATATATTTAGTTTAGGAACATTTAATTAGTCAAGTGGTTAAGTGATTACTTATTAACAGCTCTTTGAACATCGTAAACTAGTTAAGCGGTTAATTATTCTTAATCAGAAATATGTTTACAAAGAATTTCTTTTTCGTACTTTTCCCAAAACATTATTGTAACTGCATAGGCTCAGGTGCTCTTCAACAGCAAATGTAACATTTATGTTTGGTGAAAAAAACCTTTAATGGTGCTTCTTCCATGTACTTCTTGTAGGAAATGCTTTTCAAAGCCACTGTAAAATTCTCAAATAGAGCCCTAGTCTGAAAATTCTATACAAATTCCTTAATATATTTCACCTTTAACCAAAATGGCTGAGATTCTAGTGAACAGGGGCAGCCATAAGCTCCCCAAAAAAGTTTTGGACACCCTTAGTACTTGCACGAATATTAATATGACTCCCACAAAATATGTACAAAAACAGTACGACTCTCAAAATATATATTAATTTTACATCTAACTACTATTAACCTATTCAACCAACAACTGAAACTAATTTTATTAGCACATGCTAAACCCACAAACACAATCGAGTTAAAGGTATAAGCCCACACATACTAGTACTTTAGTATTGAACAACCCATTAATTAAAAGGGAAGTACATGCTGGTAGTCATTTGTTGTTTTACAACTTGCACCCAGTAGTGAATAACCCACACACAAGGACTTGAGCTAGAGTTCATGGGACATTTTACTCCTTCTCTCACTAGCTGCAGCTGGGTTATTCTCAAGGAGAAAGACATATTTTCCTATTTCTCTCATTTCTTCCAACCTACAAACCCTCCCACACCCTCAACCCCACTATATCCACTTAAAATGTATTTTCTTGCCTCTTTTCATCAATGATTCTTTACATTTTTTAATTTTAAATGTTACCATCTTTCTTATTTTATATTCTGTCTACAGTTTTACATGTTTTTTTTCTTTTGTCAATAGTTAATATGATGAAAACTTATATTTTATACATTATATTTACTTATTAATTACATTTATATTAATGACTCATTTGAAAACAAACATTTTTTTTAAAATATGATTCTACTAAAAATGTTATATGATTGCAGATTCATAAATATAATGAATAACAATTTTGGCTCCCTCAAAAGTTGCCCAGATCTGCCACTGCCTTTAACAACCCCCTCCTCCATAAGACCAGCAATAAGCATAAAAAACTGCCAGCAAATAATTACATAAGCTAACAGACAGAAGATGGGAGTTAAAAGGAAGCTATAGGAAAAATAACAATGCCAAGGAAAAATTCTGTTTTCATGCTGGATTAAATACTTGCGCCATTTTTGGGAATGTTGTGGCTTTGCAAAAGCTGCTATGAAAAGCTACAATTGAAGTTGTTCTTCGTTATATGAAAATGTGCTAAAAGTTGTTTTGAATTGCACATCAACTGAAAAACTGTTTGACAAAATTATTGTAAAACTGCTGTAAGTATCTAAATTATAAAAACAATATTATAAATTTAATAGATACATGTTTGCATTAGGAAAGGATAAAGTTAAAATTTTAGAAAAGGTAAATGTTTTTCAGGTATTTCATATTTTTGACAGCCATAGCAGCTTTGAAAACCATCCCCTAAGGTGCTTCTCAAGAGCATTGGAAGAAGCACCATAAAAAAAAAATTTACAAAACACAAATTTGCAACTTTAGCTGTTGAAAAGCACTGGAACTAAAAGCCATGGAATTACCATACAGGGCCTTAGTCTACTACAGAAAAAAGAAGTGCAAGGTGAAAAAAAATCATACACAAATATTTACAGAATATAGTTCCATAATAAGAGTTAGAGAAGCTCGATGGATAAAGAGAGTTTACCTTTATTAAAACAAAAAGGATTTTAAATTGCAGCGATGCCACCACAATTTACCACAATTCTCCAAAATCACCACAATTGTAGCACAACCATAACAAAACCACAACCGCAATTCAAAACCATGAAAATAACAAATGACATGGCTTTTTAAGTGAGTTTTTATTTGAAGCTCTAATCAACAATATTTATCTATGAACTTATGGCTGTGAATTTGTGATAAACTACTCTTGTTTTTCATAATAAATCTATCAGATTTTTTCTATTTAAGTTTTATTCCCAAACTATTGATACAACTATTTAATAACTGCAAAGTAGAGAGAAATTCAAATTTTTTGCATATATTTGTTCTCTCACAAAATCCATATATTAAAATGAAATTATCAGGGGCAAACCCACACAGGAGATCTCACTTTGCATAGTAGTATAGATGCATCTGTATACTGGTGAATGTTGACAAAGACAGTAAATTGGGTCAATTGACTGATGAAAAGGAAAAACAAAAGAATAAACAAGAAAAAAACCAAAATGGTGGCACTGATACAGAGCACATGTGGAGTAATGAACATAAAAGGATGAAAAGATAGATTAAGAAAAGACCTGTTGGGTTGTTATCCTAGACTTCATTTTTATTCAAAAGTTTAATGCACTTGTCATAATAAAAATCAGGTTGAATTTATATATAGTCACTATAGTTTCACCTTGTTTAAAATAGGTCCCTGAATTTCTTTTGCTTGGATTTGGGTCCATATAGTTTCAATTTTTTTAATTGGTCCTTCTGTCACCCCATGTTAATGATAATGACCGACCCATCTGAGCTGCCAAAAAAACTTCCCCACATGTTATAACAACGTTAAAGTCCTTCCCAAATCATGTAACATCATCAACAGATTGTTGACATGTCAAATAACCCATCTAAACTGACAAATAAAATTTCCACATCAGCTTCATGTGGTGCACACATTTCCTCTATAAAGCTGACCTACCCACAAGTGAGGAGCACGTGGCCTCCTCTCCTGCTTTCTCACTCTTTCTCCTTCATTAGTACTTACCAGTGGTGTCGAACGACAGCTTCAAGCTATCTGGTGGCAGAGTAACAGTGGTTACAGTGATCTGCCACCCTCACTGCTGCATTTATGGAGTCTTCTCAAGGTAAGAAAGAAGATGGGGGAAAGAGGACAATCCAAAATATAGAAGAGCAAGGTTCATTGTCTTGATTGTTTTCCACTGCTTGAATAAAATCAACCCATCACTGGCCGTGGACAAAGCACACAAACCCACACACCATTTCCATTCCCTGATCCTCAAACACCACAGAACTCTAATCCTTCACTCTGCCTAGTTTCATCTTCAAAAATAGACCACCTTACATGCTGATAATTTTCTGATCTGGTGAAGTGAAAAACGATTTTCTCCTGAAAAAATTGATTGCACAAGCTATTCCAATTACAACTCGTTTCAGGATTTTCATAGGTTGATTTGTCTTGATTGGGATAATAGAAGGGGAATCAATTAGAATAAAGGAATTCGTGGCTCCTTTGGGTAAGTAACCAAAGATGATGTCTAGCAGAGGGGATTGAGAATTTGCAAGCAGGTGACGACAAAGACGAGCTACAAACTGGGCTAGTGGGTCCTACATGGTAATTCTCAGTATTGGATGTGTGACTTATGAGTTTTGTGAGGCTTCAAAGATTTATGGATCAATAAGAAAGTACAGTGATAGGGATGTTTTTCGGAGGGTTTCAATTGTTTAGCTGTCAAGAAAGTGAGAAATGAGAATCAAAATCAAAATCAAGAAACACAGAAATCCATCATCTTCTTGTCCACTTTACTCTCAGCCGAGCAACAGAGCAAATGTTTGCCTTCTCTTCTAATGAAATCAAGCTGGAAATCATGGCAGTCTGCTGACAGAGAATTTGGTCAAAGAGAGTGAGTTCATAGGGTGGAATGATGTGGCAGTAAGCAAACAGACGGAATGATTATGTGGAAAAAAATTGGCCACATTGGAGCAGTTATGTGACACATAAGCATTTCATCTGCCACATCATCATGAATTTAACAGTTATAACCTCTGGTGACGGCACAGATCTAATTAGAAAATTTAAAACTGTATGGACCCAATTCCAAGCAAAAAAATTCTAGGACCTATCTCAAACCAGGCTGAAACTAAAGGGAGACTAAATATATAATTAAAACCTAAAAATTAGAAGTTCACTCGTAGTGATTAGGAGAGAAGGGAAACTGGACCAATGATAATGATATTAGAACTACTTTAGAAATATACTATTAATCTAGTATAACTATCTTTGGTTCAAAATGTGGACTTACATTTGTAAGCTCAAAGTAAGGCCTCAAAGCTTTTTCCATTCCTCTCTGCATAAAAATAGTCCTCTCAGGTATTTCTCCCAACAGTAAACGCACTATCACAGCCCATTTGTTACATTGAATTCGAAAACCCCGTGCTGCAACCGGAGCTTTCCGAGCAGCCTGCAGGAGAGACTCTTTTGCATCGGTATACTCCAACTGAATTGTCCGAATTTGCCCAAGGTAGAAGAGATAACGACAGAACTGAAAAGGAAATACAAGATATGTGGACATGTCAATGAAAAATGAATGAAAAAAATGGAATATTAACAACAATAAATTAGACTATCTAAACAACTAAAACTCAGAATCATTAAGAAGGTTCAACACAAGGGCTTCAGCGCAGGAAGATTATTTAACAAGAAAAACAAATCACTGTTGATGCCTAGAACAACAGAACCACCATACCTGCAGGTTTGAATGTGCCTCAAATCTTGGAGCCTTGGACCTCAACTTCTCTGCCTGATCATATAGGTTGTAGTGGAGGTAGTTACGAAGTAACAGATTAAGAAGTGTTTCCTGCATCACACTGCCAGGTAAGTGCAAGATCCTATGCCCCTATGAAAGAAACCCCTAAGTAAGTTGAAACAAACCTGACCCAGCTCATCATGGCGCAGGGTGGCAATCCGGTGCAATGCAAGGAGGTTGCTGAAAATAAATATGCCATTTAGTTTGAAATAAGTTACTTAAATTAATTCAGTTGTAAATCTCCTTAACTGTTACATGTTGACCATGTATAGACATCTGCCGCTAAATTTATTCTTCAATTGCATAGATAAGCACCAAACTCACCCCCGAATTTCAGCAAGATCTCCTGTAAGCTCATAGCTATATGAATAATAAAAATACAGTCTGGATGCAATAACATCAACAGTTCTTCTGTTCAGGTTCTTCAGCCAAGCAATGCTTGCTGAGGAACAAGCTTTGGCCTAAAATGAAAAATCAAAGCAACATCAGCATATAATCAGTTGTCAATTGGTACAGATGAAAAAATATAAGCAATACGAGACCCAACCTCATTGTATCTTTTCTGATCAATCAGAAAAAGTAGTATGAGCAGATAACAGTAGATTTCTAGCTCAGGCAACAAGTGCTTAGCTGGTGTTTGAATAGCAGGTGTTGCAGCATCCACTTCCATCTCGTGATCATCCTCCTATACAGTCAGTGACAAATATTATGACTTGAAATTTGAAAGACCATTGCAACAATAAAAACAATGGAAGGAAACAACCCAGTATTTTCCCAGGAAGAGAGAGACAGAGCACGAAAATAATATGCTTATTGACCCTCATACAGTACCCACTCTTCAGTCTTCAGTCTTTAAACAGAAGCAAAATTATGTGAAATTTCAACATGTGTAATTATTCAGAGGATAAAACATGTACCGTGGCCTTTGCTATACTGAAACAGACTAGATTTTAGAAGGGCTAGCACAGAAATGCAGTCTTTCATATAAAAATCCACATATAAAAACAACCAACAAATTATGAAATGCCTACTAGAAGTTATAGGCCAAAGGCATGACACATGCAATTAACTTGGATAAGGTGGTATTATTAACTACAGCACAGAGTCAATATCTATCCCATACCTGGATTAAGAATTGGAAGGGCAAAAAATGACTACTCATCTTCATTTCATTTACCTTATAATTTGGATTAAAAATTAAAAAGAAAGAAAAAAAATCAGAAGCAAAATCACAAGAAAGAACACCCCAAAAATAAAAATAAAAATCTGAAACCCTTTTCAACAGGAACTATCCCTGAATCTAACAATACATCCAAATTAAGTGAGGTAAATCCAAGTGACACAAGCTTTAACCTTGGGAAGATAGGCACGCAATCTGGCGTGAGACTCAGAGCCAGGAGTAAGAGCGTAATCAAGAAAAGACGAGAGGATCGACGCGGTCAATTTCCGCCTCAAAGCAATCGTGAGGCGAACAGCACGAGCAATTCTACGAACTTCCTTAGTGTAGGAACCGATCTCAATGAGCGAAGCTATCTCCTTCAAATCTGCGATTCCGAATTCCAAAAGCAAAAAAACAAAACGAAACAAAAACAAAAACAAAAAAAAAGGAATGATTTTTCAGAGATTCTGAGGAATGGCTAGAGAAGTAGTTTGAGATTGAGGAAGATTGAATCTTACGCTGCAGAGTAGATGAGGAAACAGGGTGCGAAGGAGGCGTTGGGTGATCTTTCATCTCAACATCAACATGAACATCTTGAGTCATCTTGTTGAAGAATCAATGGGAATGAGCAAGTGAGGAACTAGATGAAGAATCGGAATGAATTGGGAGTGAATGCAAGGGCCAACACAAAGCCAAAATCCCTGAATTTTCCTTTCTGTCAGGCCAAGCTAAAGGCGACTTGGCAGTGAGCTGGGTATTGCCGTCAACACCCGACCCGGTTCAATCTGCCAACCAATTCATTGATTTTAAGAGTGGGGCTAAGGGTGTTCGACAGTTGGAATTTTATTGGGCCTAGCCCAATGGATTAGGTCTAGTCCATCTACTTAAATATTAGGAGTCTCATTCTTTTTATTTATATACATCATAGAGATTACTTTTAAATATATTTAGTGTGTGTTTAGATTAAAATTTATAAATTTTATTTTAGATGAATATGATTTTATAAATTTGATTTTGGTCAAAAGTGAATTTAAGTAAAATAATTTATGTTTAAAAAAAATCATATTCAACTCAAAAGTAAAAAATAGTTGTTTAAATCCAAATAGACTTTTAAAATCAGATCACATTTAATAAATAATATAAACATCAAAATAAATAAATAAAAAAACAAAAACCTATTTTGGTAGGAAACCCCCACCTAAACACACCTTTACTTTCTGCATTCTCTAGCTACAATTTTACTCGAGTATCGGAATCCCTTTGTAAGCACTTTCACTGCCATGAAGGTATTAAGGACGAGACAAACACCACCTCGTTAGGGATAGCCCATAACATTTAGCGCCATATATGGGATTCCACCCTTTCAAACCGATGACATCATCACAAAAATTAGCTCCAGATCTGCTAAGAATTTGAAGAGAAATTCAAGGGAAGCTTGGTTCTTCATATTTCATTTAAGCTTATTAAATTAATTAGTGGCACTCTTTACAATTATTTTATAGTATTCACCACTATATAAATACTACTTCCACAAGTTGTACACCAAGATAATGCAATAGGGGAGATCAAGACTCAACTTGCTTTAGTGGCTCAGTTCAAATAAGACCTGATTTTAATAAAAAAAAGTTAGGTCAAATTGAGGTTACATAATTTTTATTTTTTTTAAATATCATATCTCATTTATGCTTAATATTCATGTAAATATTATTATATTATCACTTAAACATTAAAAAAATATAGGTTTCCTACTTTTAAAAATTAAAATTTTATAACTTAATTTATTAATTAGATATATTAAAATATAGATTATATTCAAGTTTCGTATCAACCCGATCTCAAAATGATCCTATGTAAGCTATACACATACCCAAGCATAATCGAGTCCCGACCCATGAGCACTACTAAATTCACCAATGATCCATATGACACAGTATGGAGAATCCAAAATTTTGAACAAAAAGTTTCATTCTAGAAAGTCAATTTGCAATCTTTCCATTGCTGGCATCTTGCAATCATGCTAAGTGTTAGATCTTATTTAGTGTGTATTTGGATTAAAATTTATAAATTTAATTTCGAATTAATTTGATTTTATAAACTTGATTTTATTCAAAAGTATATTTGTATGACTGTAATTTATATTTAAAAATCTTTATTTAAAAAGTAATTTTAGATATATTAATGTTATTTGAATATTATCTATTAAAATTACTTTTGAATATATAGTTACAAGAAAGGGCATAAGTTACTTTTTGAGTTAGATTGAAAATAAAGATATTTTTGTTAATACATATTCAAACGGGTTTTTCCTCACCCTAAAAATAATAAAATATTACTTTTTTGTTTGAGGTGTTAAATTTATGTTTGAGTATAAAGGTAATTTTGGTTTAAGAATTATCAAATATGTTAACATACCATTCAAGACAATTTTATATCTCAAATGGGCTTAGCTTTGAGCCAAACCAAACACATACTATGCCAAACCTTTAACATATTCTTATTTGATTGTCTAAAATTACATCAACGAGGTTACGGACTCCAGCAATTATTACAATTTATAACGTAGTAGTTCTCGCATTGTTCTTATTTATTATGCTTGTTTGATGTGTTTTTCTTAATTAAAAAAATATTTTTTTTTATAAAAAAGACCTCTTTTTATGTTTTAATATATTTGAATATATATATATATATATATATATATATATATACACATATATATATTATAAAAATCTAAAGTATTGAAAAAACACATTTTATGCTTTTTTTAAAAACTTATATTTTTGTACTTTTAAAAGAAGACCTTTTTTATGACATAAAAACCTGTTTAAATATTAAAAAAATACTTTTTAAATATTACATTCAAATATAAAAAAGTTTTTACTTTTTATAAAAGATAAATTACTTTAACTTTTTCTTTATTTATTTATTTTTTACAAAAATCTTTTTATTTTAAAAATATACATAATTTTTCTTTTTAAGGGATTTATCTATAGTATGTTTTTAAAATATAAGGAGGTTTGTATAAGTAGTTAATATTTTTTAAAATATTTATATGATATATGTAAGTTTTAAAAATAAAGAAGAGTTTATAAAAAAGTAGTTAAATAAAAGGAGGTTAAAGTAATTTATTTTTTATTATAAAAGATATTTTAAAATAACATATGAAAAATATCTTTTTTTTATAAGTTTATCCAAATGAATCCATTATTGTTTGAGTAATACTAGATAATCAAAAAAATTAATTATAATTTTTTTGATTATCTAGTATTACTCAAACAATAATGGATTCATTTGGATAATAGAATTAACGGTGGTAGTTAGTTGAAATAAAATAATAAGGATCATTTACCTGTTAATAAGTATGTCAAATTATTTTACCAAAAATTTTGATAAAAAAAATTATGACTATATAATATTTTTCTTATTATTTTGGGTTTAATTTGTTTTTTGTGATTGGGTATGTGAGTCTTGGAAAGCCATTACAAAAAAGATCATCAACCTCTTGAGCAATTTGTAAGGCTCGCATATTTTGTCTAGAGACCTTTGAACTTGTCCATCCCGGCCAGGAGTCAACTCATAAGGCGTGGAGTTCCATGTACACCACTCTATTCGTGCTGCCTGCAAAAAGAAGAAACAATTAGCCATGCATTGGGGGACTGTGCCTGGATCAGAGCTCTATGGTTCATGTCTCCCTTGGGACTAAGAGTTGAAAATGTGGGGCTGATGAGCTGGGTAGACTGGTTCAGGAAGATCTAGAATGCAGCCAGCACTGAAACGTTGGAACTGTTGTGCATGATCCTCCATGGAATATGGCTATGCTTTCAGAATAAATCCATGCCACAGGAAATTGTTCGCGGTGAAGCTGAGGAGGTGTTATTTGATTTTAAGAAAGCAAAAGCTCAGAATGTGGAAGGTCTGCTTCGCCCTGTTCCGCCTACCTGCTCCAGTGCAGTGCCTTCCGATGGCTTCCTCCCAAGTCAGAAGCTTTCAAGCTTAATTTCGATGCTGCAGTCCTAAGCAATGGCCAATGCGGAGCAGGGGCTGTGATAAGAAACTGCAACGGAGACATTCTGGCAACTGCGTTCTAAACGCTTCCCCTCACGCGCTAATGTGAAGTTTGGTTCAAAAAAGGGTCATTTCATGGAATGGACATAAAAAATGAAAATAGAATATAATACAATGATTATTTTTAATTTATAATATTTTTTAAAATAAAATAATTTAAAATAATTTTTTTATTTAATATATAAAATTAATATAAATAACATCAATATTTTTTATGTAAAATATTTAAATGTCATTGTAGTGAAATTTTAAATAATAATTATATTTTACTAAATTATTATAATTTTTATTTTTATGAAATTTTAAATATAATTACAAAAACATAATAGAAAAATATTAATAATATTATTCATGTATAATTTTTATAATTATACGTTTATTTATACAAATTTATAATATAAAAAATAAAAAAACTGTCTTGTCTATTAAATCTTTATTTATTAAAGAGTGATTTTATTAGATAAATAAAATTTAAAAAGAATAATAAATATAATTTATAAAATTACTAAATATATGTTAAAAAAATTAATTACCTATTTCATAAAATATAAAATTTTAATTTAATCTCTTTGAGAAATAATGAATTTTATAATCTTCTTGATTTGTGAAATGAATTTTATTAATTATATAATTTTTTTTAACAAACCTAAAAATCTTCTATATTACATGTTTATTATATTTTATTTTATAATTATTTCTCCGCAGCAAACGTCACGGACGACATTAGATGGCAGAAGGAAGTGGAGCTCGACTAGTCCTCCACTTGGCCCTTGACTCGTGCTTTTTCAGTCTGATTCTGGAAGGTGATTGCGTGGAATTTATTAATTCCTTCAAGAAGAGTACGCAGGACGCCGCCTGTTTTGGTCTTGTGATGGATGGCTGTTTGGCTAAGTCCTAATTATAAAGTGGGCCCACGAGCTTGCCAAATTGTCCTTCTCATCTCCCAATTATATCTGGATAGTGGATGCACTTGTACACATTTGTAATTTGGTTATTTTGAACTTATTTAGTCTTGCTTAATGAAATTTTCTCTTCCATGCCAAATTTTTTTTGAAAGGCTCACTTTACATTTCTTATTTTATTGAAGCAGTGTAGGAGCAATTTCTTTAATAGTGTATTTAATTAACTTTTAAAACTCTAAAAGTATAATTTAGGCAAAAGCTTTTACCATTCATTTTTCCCATTTTCCTCTAATGGGCATATATTAGTTGATAACTTGATATAGAAAAATTATCAGCTCCCCTTTTATTCTAATGGGCACACTATTGTTTTCACTGAGGCAGGGCATTGATTTTGAACCCAGCATCCCTGGATCAAGCGACCACTTTAAATGCATTGACTGTTATTAATTGTTGTCATTAACAATTGCATTTATTTGACATTACTTCATTTGACAATTGATTCACTTTAGATAGCATTTACCTTCTACTCAAATTTTTTTTAAGTAATGTTACGTAATAAAAAAAATTTGACAAAATTTTTAATAAAATTTAGTCAGAATTAAGAATAAAATAAAAGTAAGAGGTTCATTTTAAAAAATAAAATAAAAAATATTAACTATTGATAAGAAAATCATCAATTGAAATTATGATAAAATACACACACATATATAATAAATTATAAGATTGTTAAAATTTACTTTTCTTAATTTTTTTATTAATAATTAATACTTCTCACTTTATTTTTTTAATTTATTATTTGTTACGACATTTATCTCATCTTTTATATAATATTTATTAGGTTCCTTTTTTGTTATAACCTTAATCCAATAATATGCATGTCATAAGATTCATATTCATTCCATACAAAGAAATCAAATATAGGTTTGACTGGAGAGATATCCATTAATGTACGGCATTTACTATCATTATTTTGTATTTATTCAATTACTATTTATTTGACTTATACTCACTAATTGCTAAGCTTAAAAGACTAGATTTTACTTTTTAATTTAAAAAATTTATTTTAAAAAATAAAATAAAAAATATTAATTATTAATAAAAAAATTAAAAAATAAATTTTAATAATACTATAATTTATTATATATATATATATATATTATTATAATCTCAATCATTAATTTTATCATTAATAATTAATATTCTTTAAAATAAATCATTAATTTTAAAAAAGCTAAATAGTAAAAGACCGTTGACACTCATAATCCTCAACACGTATTCAAGAAAAGTCTCAAGTTTCCAAGTCTTTTCAAATATATAATTTTAATATTTGACAATTAGTTTCTGAATGAAAAATACTGTTTAGCCCGAAAATTTGCCCGAGTCTTTCATGCCCGAATTTACATGTCATCATTTTTTTTTTTCTCACTCCTTTCTTTTATTTCTTCAATCTTCTTCCTTCACCCTTATCTCACTCAGAACAACTTCATCTCCGCACTGCCAGTCTCAAAACATCACTGTCCCGTTGACAAGAACATTTGGCGATGAGCTTCGCCATAGTTTCTGGGCTAAGCAATCGGGCATCAATTTCTAGGCATGCTAATTCTTTTTCTCATACTTTCTCAGCAACAAAACAGAGCAAAGAATACCAATAACAGAGATACAATAGTAAATAAAAAAAGATGGATTCTTGTTTTGTGTTCTTCACCATAAATTTTTGGAAGAGATCCATGACTTCGCCTCAAATCCATACAGCTAAAATATTGGACGAAAAATATCGAAATAAGAAAAATTCAAATAAAATAAAAAAAAAACAGAAACAGAATAAAATGCAACGAAAATAAATCAAAAGGGCAGCGGTAGTTTCCCTTCAATCCCAGGTTTGTCATCGACAATTAAGCATAATGTAAAATGATTTAAAAACCAAGTATGCTTTCTGTAAGATTTGGAGATAAAGCAAATAATAAGGTGAGAAATGAAGAGAGCCATGAAAGCGAAAACCCACCTGTTTTTTTATTTTATGTAAAGGAGATTATTCTGTAATGGAAATTCATTTTTGGGGATCCGTTACAAAAAGAAAAAAAAAATAGAATTTACATAGAAGCAAGAACGAGTAATGAAAAAGAAGAAGACGGGTAGAATAAAAATTGAGATGCTTACTGATTTGTGTTGATCCTGAACCGGAACGAAACGAGAGACTTCTTGCTTGCAACCTTTGGCTGGTAACAACTTAAAGTTGCTGCCACATCGATTAATGATTCTCTATGTATATATATATATATATATATATATATATATATATTCTTTTTATTTTTTAAAAATATCCTTTAACAAATAATAATTCTTTATATATATTACAAGAGCCAGCAAACACTCATGAATAAATATAAGCATCACAATAATTTGGATTTTTTCTCTAATTTTTCAAAGATATTGAAATGTAATATTATTAACGTGCGTTAGTTTAAGTATAAGTGATTTATATCTTTTAAACATCACGTTTAAAGTTTGATTTATAATAAATATGAATGAAGCATATATCTTTAATAGATCTCTTCTCACAAGAGACACGATCAAAAGTCGAAAAATTAATATTTCACCGCTCGCATAAAATATACACTAAGTATTCCCAAAAAAAATATTACCATATTAATGGCATTAGCCGTTTATAATTATTGATATTTTTCGTAGTGGAGCATTACTAGTCTTAAATATTACCATTAAAAGTATTAATAGCATATAATACTACCTAAATTAATGGCAAATTATTGTATTTCTCCTTTTAATAATATACAAATGACATTCACAATTTGAAACTAATAATAGAGCTGAAAGAATAATAGAAGGTCAAAATCAAATATAATTTGGTTTACATATTTAATTTGATTTTCATTAATATTGGCAAGTCTATATATTTAAATTAATTTATTTTATGATTAAAATAATTTATAATTAAAATTTTATTAAAAAATTTTATAAATAAAAAATAATTTTTTTTAAAATTAATCCGTTACTAAATATGCATTAAGATTTGCGTTAAAAATCACATCAGCCAGTGGATAATTTGAAAGCCTCATGTAAGGGGTACACAAAATTATTTTTACCATTTCATTCTGTATTATTTTTAAAAAAATATTTAATTTTGATTCTTTACTAATATAAAAAATTTTATACTATTATTTGTTAAAAATTATTAAAAATTAATTAAAATAATAATTACTTAAAAATTTAAAATTAAATAATACGTAATTAAATAATAATATAAATTTTTTTTATACAATCATAATTAATTAAAATTAAATTCTTTTAAAAATTCAAACAATAACATCATTTATCATTTGATCCCATTTCCGTTCTCTATCTCTTACCGTTAATCGAAACAAGTAATAATTCCAAAGGAATATTAATTATTAATAAAAATAAAAAAAATAAAATTTAATAATTACTAATTTATTATATATATATATTATTATGATATTAATTATTAATTTTTTATTAATAATTAATATTTTTTATTTTAAAAATATTAAATTATAAAAAATTATATAATGAATTTTTTTTAAATAATGTCACTTAGTTTTGTACAACTGTACTCCTCAGTTGTCTCAGTCTGTCAAAAATTCGGTCAATAAATTTGATTGAACAGGAAGGATCTGTCGCCGCTCGAGAAGAAAGATGGCAAACGAAGTGGAAGGGTTCAACTTCGAGCAGAGGCATGGCAAAGAGAGGGTCAGGGTGGCTCGCGTCTGGAAGAACAAGGAAGGGCGCCACTTCGTCGTGGAGTGGAGCGTCGGGATATCCCTCCTCTCCGATTGCATCTCCGCCTATGTCCGCCACGACAATTCCGATATCGTCGCCACTGACACCATGAAGAACACCGTATCATTCTTTCTACTCACAGCCTTTTTACTCGCTGGGTCAATCTCCTTATGACCCTTTTTTCTAAGCTATGCAACTTTTTGAGCTTGTATATAAGCTCTGGTTGCTACATGCACATGTTCACACGTTGGATTTTTCTGACTTTCTAGAGGGAATCTGAATCTGTGTGTGCTTCTTGTTGTGTGTATGTAAATCCGGTATTTGGGTTTGAAACTTTTACCACTTTGACTTTTGGGCTCTTAAAAGGGGACTGAATAGCATGGCTGGTGATTTGATATTTTGATTTCTGGTTCAGTTGTTTTTGGGTCATGAATTTTTTAATCAAGAAACCCTTTTGATCTAAATGTATGCTTCTCACTTGGGATCTCTGATCCCTTGAATGTGGTTGTGGTTTTGACTGGTTCAGTCATCTCAGTCGAATCTGAGGGTTTTGTGATACTTCCTTGGATTTGATTAGCTTTATAATTAAACATGTCTTGTTGCAAATGGATACTTCACCTGCCCAATGAGAAAAGTATATCAAAAAGTGGTAGAGGAAGCCTGAATCAAACTTTAGGAGAAACCACTAAAAAAGATCTTGCTCTAAATGGATTTATTGAAAAATTAGTTTTTGATAGAGCCCAGTGGCATCGTTGATCCATGTAGCTGACCCCACCTAGTGGGATAAGGTTTTGGTTATTATTGTTGTTGAATTTATAGAAAACAGGAAATATGCTGAAGTGTGGTAAGAAATACTGTGTTAATGTAGTATGTCATTTACTTACTACCAGATCACTTTCATCTGTTTTTTATTCTCCAGCATCACTTCTGTTCAGTTTTGAATTTTAATGTAAGATGTAATTAGGTATATGCAAAGGCAAAGGAATGCTCTGTTTTTTGTTTTTTTTTTTTTTTGTTCTGTTTGGTTGCTGAGAAACTAAAACAAGAGAAGCTAATCTATGCAACTTCTTGAGCTTGTACATAAGCTCTGGTTGCTACATGCATATGTTCACACGTTGGATTTTTCTGACTTTCTAGGGAGAATCTGAATCTTTTTTGGTGTTAAGGGAGAATCTGAATCTCTGTGTGCTTCTTGTTGTGTATATGTAAATCCGGTATTTGGCTTTGGAACTTTTACCACTTTGATTTTTGGGCTCTTAAAGGGGATTGAATAGCATGGCTGGTGATTTGATTTCTGGTTCTGTTGTTTTTGGGTCATGAATTTTTTAATCAAGAAACCCTTTTGATGTAAATGTATGCTCCTCACTTGGGATCTCTGATCCCTTGAATGTGATAGTGGTTTTGACTGGTTCGGTCATATTGGTCAAATCTGAGGGTTTTGTGATGCTACCTGGGAATTGATTAGCTCATAATTAAACATGTCTCGTTGCAAATGGATGCTTTTCCTGCCCAGTGACAAAAGTACATCAAAAAGTAGAGTAAGACTGAAGAAAACTTTAGAGAAACCACTTAAAAAAGACCTTGCTTTGCTCTAATTTGATTTATTGAAAATTTTGCTTTTGATAAAGCACCCCGCTTAGTGGGATAAGGTTTTGGCTTTTGTTGTTGTTGTATTTATAGAAAACAGGAAATATGTTTACGTGCGGTGAGAAATACTGTGTTAAATGTAGTATGATGTTTACTACCAGATCACTTTCATCTGTTTTTTATTCTCCGGCATCAGTTCTGTTCAGTTTTGAATTTTAATGTAAGATGTAATTAGGTATATGCAAAGGCAAAGGAATGCTCAGAACTACTTTCTGTGGAGGACTTTGCTATTGAACTTGCCAAGCACTTTACGTCATTTTACAAGCAGGTTGGTGGCAGACAATGTAATATCAATGTTGAGATTATTCTTACTTTCGTGTTCCTGTAATTGTTCGCATTTAAATGAAAATCAGAGGTTGCTGGATTTTCACAAATTGAAATTTGAAAGTATTTTTTCAGTTTTTCTTGATGCACTGTGCTTTTTTCTTCTATTATTTTCTTGCTCATCATTGTTCTTTCACCAATCTTATCTCAAATTATGCCTGCCTTCTCTCGTCTTCATTAAATTTGTTAATACTTGGTAGAAAAGGAATGCTAACTTGGTATTTTGTAGGTTACTACTGCTATTGTAAAGATTGTGGAAAAACCATGGGAACGTGTTTATGTGGATGGTCAACCTCATGAACATGGTGAGTCAAATTATTATACAATGTGCAATGTTGCTCTTGTTAGAAGGTACTCGTAGATATTGCACTCTTTGTAGGGGAGCTGTCTTTCTTAGCTTTTGTATTTGATTTTTGCTACAGCTGAAGTTTGTTTATTTAATTATTGTTATAAAATCTGTTCCTTAAGTTTAAGAGAAATCACTATGTTTAAATGTCACCTACTCCAAAAGTGTGAAGCTTTATGATTGCCTGTTTGATAATTCTTCAGTAAAATGACTTAAAATGTGTTTGTATCTTGTCCAATCACACAGCCACTCTTTAGATTACCCTTCTCTGGTAGAACCCTATAATAGCAGTTAGCCTGTTGAAGATTTAGCACCCATGCATGAAAATGAAATTTGCCATGCCTCTCAAAATATGTGAAGAGTCATAACCATGGCATTTGAACCCATCTCAACTAAGAATGTAAGGCATCCCATAATATTGTTTATTATCATTCAAAAATTACTTTTTCATTTCTTGAAAATCCATTGGGTAGTTGTTAAATAAATACTCTCACTTAATAAGAAGAAAGTTTAAAAAAATAATACTTTAACAGTGATAATTTACTTAGTTAAATTTTGTAAAACTTAATAGACTTTATGAAATTTTAAGTAGCATATCAACTCCCATTTTGACTCCTTTTGAACCTTTTACCTTTGATCCTTTACTTTTTTGAGTTTAGTGACTGGTTCAGTTTACAGAACATTGCTTGTGGGTTAACCAAAATTTGTTGCATTTTAATTACCCAGGATCATTTTGGTAACTTAAAAGTTCGTTATAGTTTTTCATTCTTCTTAAGAAATTAGTTTATCTGTGAAAGTGTTCCTTTAGTTTCTAGGCAGTACTTTTCAGGTACAAGCTTATTGTTAATTGTGCAGAAGGTAGATATACAAGCAAATCTAGTAAGAGATTTAGAGAGCTTACTCATAAACCTTTGGAAAGTTTGCTTTTTTCTTCTTCTGTTTTCTCATCTTAGAACCTTATCAGAACTTATTCAGGATGACACATTATGGTCTGAGTCTTTTTTTATTGTCTGCTTCCAATTATTCCTTTTTCTGTCTCATCAATCCTTAAGCTCTTACAATAACCTGTGTCAGTTTCCACACTGTTAGATGATGTCAAAAAGATATTTAAAAGCCAACACAAATTTCGCAGATTAGAGAGAAAGGAAGGGAAAGGTTGCCCTTTTTTCTCTAAGAAAAAAAAAAGGTGAAATCTTTCTTCTTTTATTGAAAAAAAAAAAGAAGAGAAGAGAAAGAATGAATGTCATGCAAAAGATTATATTTTGGGACATTAATTGTTTTAATTAGTTATACAACTGTTTATCATTACAATATTTAGCCACACAATTGAACTGTGTAATTCTAGTGATAATCTTTATAAGTAATCAATGAATTTGTATTTTGTATTTTCAGTGGTTATGTTTATTTATCATTACAATAATTAGCCACACAATTGAACTATGTAATTCTAGTGATAATCTGTATAAATAATCAATAAATTTGTATTTTATGGGGTTATGTTTCTCTTTGTAATTGTAAATATTTCAGAATATTTTCTTTAGATTATGAATAAGATTTTGAAATAAAACTCTCCTGAAATGCATGGGATACGCATATTTTGATGGATAGCCTGAAGAAAAATTGTAGAGGAGAAGAAATCTTAGAATGTATGTTCATATATAACTGGTTTTCTGATAAAGAAATTTGATGAAAGGTTTTGATGATAATTGGAATGGGACAGTAATAAAGAGCTTGTCTTGTATGGCTAATTGGATGCCAATCTGATCAATAGGTCGGAGGACTTGAATAATTATTCACTTATGGAAATGGGGTCAGATTATATAGGGTTTTATAAAAACTTGAAAGCTCCAAGCTTGATAATTATTTTTTTTTGGAAGAGTATTAGAAAGCAATTGTTCTTGTCATGTTGAGCTTGGTGATCACATCATAATAAATACTTCTTGAATGGTGAATTCAATAAAGTACATATGTTTTTTTTTTTTTGTTGTCATATATACTCAGAGTATGAAATATTGGGAGATAGTTTTAGTTGCCCTTTCTTTGTTTACTTGCATTTCACTTCATGTATTAAGGCAGGCTTATGTTTTGTTTTATACTATTGATTTGAGTTCATCATTTTTTTCTGTTTTTCATTATTTAAATAGTCTTAGTAAATAAAAAATTTGTAAGATTTGAATTTATTTAGATAGATCTGACCTGATTGTTGATGCCAAATTTTCCACTATCTTCCTCCTTTTCTGCACTAATATTGGATCCGACTCTGTTGTACCCAACCAAAATAGATAACTCCTCAGAATTTTCAATTATAAACAGCAGTTTCCCTCAATTCCTTTGATTTTATTTATATGAGGTTTCAAACTTGGAACCGAGAAGCATACAGCTGAGGCAATAGTAAAGAAGTCTGGTCCACTACAGTTGACATCTGGTATTGAAGGATTGTCATTGTTGAAGACAACCCAGGTAGGGTTGCTATATATAAACTGTTGCTTTAATTTGCACATATAACAGACTATTTCTTTAATACAATCTCTGAACAAGACGTAGCTGTGAGTGCAAAGGCTTTCAGATGATATAATTGCCGAGTGTCTTAATAATATGGTTTCACAATCTGATATTATAATTTCCATATCTTTATTATAAACATAGAAAAAGAAGGGCATGATATATTTTGACACCAAAAAGAAATGCAGTAAAAGTGTGGCTAGTGCTTCCCACCATTTTTAATTCATTTTCCTTTTGTATGATGGCTTGTAATTTTTCTGCACCTTAGTAGTTGCACTGTGTATCAATTACAAGACTTATGAAAAGTGATTTTACAGTAAAGGGGACTGGGGAATCAGGGGAGAAAAAAGAATGTTACTGAGAGTTGCAAACCTGAAGCTGCCCATCTAGCTTCAAATTTGGTGATTTTGACTTCGTCATTTCATCTGCTTAGAAAGATCCATCATGGTTGGATCTGGATCCCAGCTGTTTGTAGAGAACAGCATGGGTAATGTTATAAAACAATTTGTTTTTCTCTTTATGAACAAGCGAACCCTATATATAAATATTTATATATACCATTAAAAGTGTACTTCATTTGGCTTTTTTCCCCATCCTCCCCCCATGAAGAAATATGAGTTACTACTTGATTGAAAAGATTATTTCTCACATTATAAAGCTATTATATTTTCAGAGTTTTGCAGCATGCGGATTTAGAAAATACAACCTCTGATTGGCTGATAATTTTTATTTTGGATTTGTTGTGAGCAGTCTGGTTTTGAGGGTTTTATAAGAGACAAGTACACAGCTCTCCCTGACACACGTGAAAGGATGCTGGCAACAGAAGTAATGGCACTATGGAGGTAAGATTTTTTATTTTTTTCCCTATACAATTTTTTTTTCTGGCTAAGCAAATTTTAACAAATAAGAAGTGAGAACAAAGTTGGTCTTCTGTAAACTACCTAGAGGAGGCATCAAATTTACAACAGAGCCCTCAATAACTAGTCCAGTTGGGTAAATTATGAGCAATTTCATTACAATTTCTAGAAACTTTTCTCGTCCCCCATTATGAATGATTGTGGTGGCAAGGATTGAATTCTTAACCCATAGAGGTTCTGATACCACGTAAAAACAGTGTTTGAGAGAAATTGTGTGTTTTGCTTACACAAAGTTCATCTTATTTATACTATGAGTACATTAAGTGCGGGAGCTAATTAAGGACAAATTACAGAGCTAATTAACAGCTATTAACAACAGTCATAACTATAGTTGACTATTATTATAATTTCTAACGTGCTAAATATGCTATTGAATCTAGAGCAGTATTCTAACATTATCGATCCATTGACAAGTTTGGAAGCAAACAAACTTGCTTTTGTAATTTAAACATCAGCAGAAAATGTTCAGTAGTTTTCTCATATTGTCTTTGAATTCCAAAAGAGAAATAAAACTAAAAGCTACATTAACAAAGTTACCAATAGCAATGAAACATTGCTGGTTCAAGTTAAACCACCCTATTACTATTGACTTGATGCATTAGCTAGAAAATTAATAATTAATACCATTCTTCTAATATGTTTTTTTTTTAATGTTTCGATATTGGATTTTATAAAGAGTTCAACACTGTTGTTCTCTTTAACATGCAAAATAGAAAGTCACACTTCTAAATTGAATGGCATTGTAGGTATTCGTATGAATCTCTATGTCGCGTCCCTCAGAAGCCGCTTTACTTTACAGAGAAGTACCTGGATGTAAAAAGAGTTCTGGTTGACACTTTTTTTGGCCCTCCAAAAGAGGGAGTCTACAGCCCATCTGTTCAGAGCACTCTCTATCAGATGGCAAAGGCCACACTTAACAGGTCTCTCTGTATCCTACTCCCTCTCTGTGTTTGCAACTCTGTCTGCTTCTCTCTCCTCTGTGTCTCAGCCTCATCTCATTGTTCCCTAAATGCCACAAGTTTAATGCATGTTATAATCATGTAGGGAATAACAATTAACTTTTTATGCTTCAGGTTTCCCGACATATCTTCTGTCCAACTAAAGATGCCAAATATTCATTTCTTACCAGTCAATCTCTCAAGCAAGGACAGTCAAATTGTAAAGGTATTGATTCTTTTCAGTGAAAACTTTGCAGCCCAATACAAATTATTATCTGATTTTATTCTTATTGACATCTTTCTTTAAGTAGCAAAGAAGATTGAGGAACTGCATTTGGGAATCAAATGTGGCACTATGAATGTGGTCTTTGATTATATAAGCTTCAAAATTTGGATTTGCATAATTTGACTCATGCTCTTAATTGCAGGTGCAGATTATTCCCACCAGTTATTCAGACAGCTGACTTTCGTCTGTCCTTTTGTCTATGACTTGTATTAATGTAGTAGAAAAGAAATACACCCACATCTCCTATATTCACTGAGTATTATTTTAAGGACTTGAGATTGAATCTGGCCCCCACTTGAGATCGGATTCAGGGAAGGAAAGGGTTATCTTATGTTGTGCTGCCCATAGTGGACCAGAACACATAAAAGATAAGGAGTGAAATCAAGAAAACATGAACAAATTTCAATTGGTTAACCCTCCATCTGTTAAATGACCCGATTGAACCCGTTTTCTTATTGTTTTCCTTTTTTGCCCAAATATATTAGGTGCCCGTTTGGTAAGAGGGAAAGGAAAGAATAGAATGGGAATGGGAGATTTTTTATGTTTTGACCTTGAAAATTTTGTATGTTCCATTCTATTCCATTCTTTTTCTTTTTATCATATTCAACGTGCTCTAGTTTCAACATGTCATCATTTCAGTCATCATTTAACTGTCCTTGCTGAGAAAGTCTAGGTTGTTTATACCACCATCAGTCACCTGATATGAGTTCTGAATTATTGTTTTGAATTTTACCCTGCATTTGACATCTAAAGCTGTTAAATGATACTGATGCTTATGCAGTTTGATGATGATGTGTATTTACCAACGGATGAGCCACATGGGTCAATTGAAGCTAGCTTGAGCCGCTTTTGGTCAAAGATGTAGAAACTTCTGAAACATCTCAGTTCATCCCTTGTGGTCAATTGGAGGGTCAGCTTATACTTATGGTGCTTATCATAATTAAGAATAATGTACCAAGCAAACTTGGTCAGAGATACTTCTTTGAAATAAGAAGTCATGATGTTAATTCTTGCTTTCTAGTTGTTCTTTATATTTTGTTTCATGGAGAACTAATATACATAATTGGAAATTATAGGGATGACCTGCATGAGCTATATTCTGCAAGATGCACCAATGTATATCAAAACTGTTGTTTGATCATGCTTATTTTGAAAGTCTAAAGTTCCAATAAATTCATAAGACCCTGATGATATTTGATGCAATATTGTGTTTTTAGTCATATAATGTGATTAGGATTTTAGTGCCACTATTTTGGGCTTTAGAATTTTGGTGAACTGGGACTTTCTAATTAATTAGAATTTTAATTTAACTTAGGATTATCTGACAACAGTAGGATTATGATAATTTAGATTTTCCAATACAAAGATGAAAATACATATTGTTTTTTTTGTTTTTTTGGAAAGTTCTTGGACATATGGATTCTTGCCTATATGACAATTATTTTGTCTCTTTCTCGTTTTTTCTTCTCTCTTCTCTCTCTTACCTTTCTACTCTCTTATACAACTATACTTCTATATGCATCATGAGCCCATCTCCATTGCTGAACCTGACAACATAATCTGAATCTAATAATTCCTTGAAGGAGTAGATATTCTCCTTCTAGACACTGTAAAGAACCAATCTGCTACCCCTAAAAGGTTTCCATCATAAAATAAGTTTCTTGATCAGATAAAATATTATTAATCAACATATTTATATCATGTTTGGGATAGATTAATTAAAGAAAAAAATTATTTTTTTTAAAAGTTCTTTCAAAAAATTTATTATAAACTGTTTTAATTACAAAATAAATTAATCTAAACACACATTTAAGATGTGTACAAGCTTATTTAGCAAAATAATAAAATATTAACCTTTTTCCTCAACATGATCATGGGCTAGTGATGTGATAAAAGACACTGACAAAGCATTTTCCCCAGCCAAAATTTGTAGCAAATTTCATATTTTCTTGTAGTGATTAGCATTTTTCATTAAGCTTTAAAGGACACATTGACAAAGGGACAAAAAGAGAGATTAAATTGTTCATTTTACCAAAATAAATGGACTACATTTACAATTAAGCATTTTACATATTTTATACTGTTTGAAAATTTTGGAAGTCTACCGTTACTCATAAAAAAAATCTAAGATTGAGTTTAAAAGTAGGTGTTAATCAACCACGAGCACCTAAAGATTGAATAGGGCAATGACTAATTCTGCAATCGATTTTCTACCAAACCAAAAATCACTTGAGTTTTAATGTCTCTGGCACCCTTCGTGTTGCTCTAAGTTTTGGTTTCTCATGAGGATATCATATTGGATCAATTACATAAGAATACAAACTGTGAAATTAGGTTTGGACCATCGCCCCAAGACACTTGGCCGCTCAATTTTTTGGGATGGGACCAATTGTTTCAAATCCATCCAGGAAGTGACAGGATTGGACCAACCCAATTTGGATCGGTCCTATTTTTTTTAATGCATTTCGGCTCTGACCCCAGGCTAGCTTTTTATAATCTTATCATTTAGTAATGGAAAAAATCTCCATATTCACAAGAATCCGTGGGAATTACTTGTAATGGGATGAGAGAATAGTACTTGTTTAATAAATGGAGATGAAAACAGAGATCATACTATCCATCTTGCATGATCGCTATACTTGTCAATATTTTTTTTTTGACATTTTACACATATTATAATTTTTTCTTTTTTTTGAGATGATATAAGATATATTTTCTTATTATTTTACAATGAATTTTTTTTCGTAAATAAGTTTATATGATAAAAATTGTTAAAAAAAATTCATATCATTCAAATAATAGATAATTATATAGATTGATTATTACAAAATATAATTAAACTTGATTTGTTATTTATGTGATGTTATTTTAATTTTATAAATATTTTAAATTGTTAGACAAAATTGTAATATGTAATTTCCATTTATGTTTTTTAATTTATGTTCAAAAATATTATTTTAAATTATTAAATATCTATAGATATCTGTCCGTAAAAATTATAAATAGATACTCATGATAGAAATAGAAGCACTCCCTACTCTTGTGAGCCCCATTGACATTCCTAGTCAAATCAGGCCTAACTAAGGACATGGTATGGATAGATTACCTTGTTTTGACAAGTTTATATAGGACATATTTGAGGATTAAACACTTGTGTTCCATACTAACGTCTCTTACCCATTGTTTTACTTCCTACAATATCTTGGGGTTTCATATGTTCTCAAAGTCGGCTTGTTAATATGGAAGGTGTAAGCTTTCCAAACAAGCACCAATTAGTGAATTACAGCTCCAGATTGGGTTATAACAGTAATATATTTTATTAAATATTTTTTTAAAAAAAATATATTGAGGATCCCATTCAACAAGTCTTGTGGTTGCATTAAATAGAATTAATATATTTTGTTAAATTAAAAAAAATTCATTTATTATTAATTTAAATCATTCAACATTCTAAAGCATCACTCAACAAATATAAATTTTAAATAATCATGAGCAATTATTTTAAAGGTCTTAAAAAAGACATTGCACTTTTCCTTTTTCTACAAATTAATTTCAGAGCTAGAATTGTTACCTTTTTTGTGCTTTATATATAGTTTAATAATCCTAAATCACACAAACCTCCTTATTTTTCTTTCTTTGCAATGGATTCCATGAGAGACATTCCCCCAAATCCAGAAAATGTAAAGTGTTTGCTACCTCCTGAAATTTTTTATGAACTTTGTTGTGACAGCGCTCAACCTAAATCCAACACTAATCGATCTTGCAACGAGAACGTCGTCAATGGCCTTGGTGGAGGAACCTCTGTTCAAGCTGCTAATTCTATTACTGAGTCGTCGACTTATATCTTACCTAATTATGAGGTTTTTATTTCTTTCTTCCACTTGAGACTGAAAGATTTATGTACACTAATAGCTAAAATTTAACCCACTAAGATAAACGAGAAAGATTTACTTTTAAATCATCATTATTCACCCTATTTCCATTAGGTTTTTTCCGGAATATATGATTAGTTGTGAGAAATTTCATGTCAAACCTTTTTTTTTTTACTATATTCATTAATTTTTTTTAAAACCAAAATCGTAATTTAGATGCTTGAAAATTATGTGATTTTAAGTGGTTCCCTAAAAATTTAAGAATAAACCTCCAATTTGATCTTCCAAAGATTGGGTTAATATTACTTTGATCTTCTAAAGCATGTTGACATTAATGTAATCCTTAAATCATGAAAGGTAACATCAAAATCATCTTTCTGTGCACAAATAGGGACTAAATTCATATAATTTCTATAATTAAGGGATAAAATTAATGTCAATTTTGTATAATTGAAGGACTAAATTGATATTAATTTTTTTGGAGGACCATAATGATATTACCTTTCTTAATTTAATGATTAAATTAACGTCGACATTTTTTCGAAAATCAAAGTGATGTTGAAAAAATCTTTAAAGGATCAAATTAAAAATTTACTCAAAATTAATGTAATTATTTCAATTGGGTTTTTAATTATTTTTATTATTCAATTAAATCCAAAATTACATAAAATTGCCATATTGCTAATGAAATATGACTTACATGACGATTCTATGCGATTTGGGTCCAATTCAAAGAAATAGTTTTTTTATATAATTGAAAAATCATGTATATTTAGGGAGTAAAGTGTAATTTAGCATTATCTTCTCACTTTACCATAATATACCTCACCTTTGAAAATGAAAAGACTAAATATCACTATCTTTTGTAATGCATACACTGAAACAAAGTGACAAGTTTCTTGTGATTTTCACTAGTGCAATTGTGGTCTTGAGCTATTAGCTATGTATCAATCTCAATGTTGACCATAATAGTTGCACATGCACTATTTCAGCAAATAGCTTAAGAAAACTACTAACTCATCCTAGATGACAGCGTAAACAGAAAATTCTTCAAATTTGTTTTTCTTATGCTATATATGTTTGGATGGGAGGTAAGAAAGGAGAAGAAAGAAAAAAAATGACACAAACCTTTATTTAAAAAATTGTCATGTAAGGGAAGGAAGGAAGATGCATTCTTCCCCATTTCCCCTTGCAAGGCCCCAAAATGTTTTCCTCATGAATTGGAAAATAAGCAGGGGAAATGATTTTATTTTAAATTAAATAAGAGAAAATAACTCTCATTCCCTCTACTTTAACTTTAGGACTTAAATAATGGAAAGAGAGTAAAGTTTCAATTTTAATCTAAACCAAAAAATTCTTACAAAGTAAATTTATTGTTTATGTTGTTTAGGTTAGTTTGGAAAGTATAAGAATTGATGTCATATGTCTTTGTAGGGCTCAGAGAAAAAGAGAGAACATGTCTTGCATAGGCAAAACTGCAGTTGGGCAGAAATTGCTAAAGGACGATCTGGCAACTTCACTGGCCAATTGAGAGGAACTGGTGTCTTTCTTCCTCAACCAATGGTGCCCCCTGTGGAAGTTCAACAGCCTAAAGGGAAGGGTAAATCACTGACTACGCAAGCTTAATACAATGGTTCTGAAATGAAAAGGAGTAAGTACAAAATGCTTCATATGTGCATATGAGTTTTTTTTTTTAATTTTTTTTGGGGGGGGGGTAAAATTTGGATATGAGTTTTGATGAGTTGTATCTAGTTTCTTTATTTATTTACTATAGAATTTTGTTTTCTTTATTCAATAACTTTCTATGAAGAGTATTTTGTAGTTGCATTGTTTTAGCTTTCATGTCTAATCCCTAATTGAACCATTGTTTAATTCTAAAAACTACTTAGAGGGAACCCAAAAGGCCCTTTTAGAATTGAACAAACCAATTTGAAAATTCTGAATTTGGTTTGCTAATGTCATTTTTGGTTTATTGATCAAATAAACTAAAGCTAATTTTGAATAAAATTTATATAATCTTGAGAATACAGTACATACCATAGCTAGTATATAACATGTTATTTTGGAAAAAAAAGATTAGATGTATTTTGTATGGAAATGAGGGAAAAGATACAAAAGTATAAGTAAACATTTTGATTTAGTCATGAATGAAGTGAAGATGGTTTTTTCACTAAAACAACACTCTTTTTAACATAGCATAGCTTTACTTAGTCTTCTCAATTAAGAATTTCAGTTAAAACCAGAAGCAAACCAACTCTTAAATATATTTCTTCTTAATATACTAACCTCGTTGGAAATAGATTATCAGTTTAAATGATAGTACATAAGCGTTGAGAGCAGGGGTAGAAGCAGGTTAGGGGCCAGGGCAAACCAAAAAGTTTTTAAAATTCAATTTTTACCCTTAAGTTTTGTGGTCTTTTTTTTTTTTAATTTGACTTTAGCCATTAATAAGGATATCACTCTTCTGAAATTCAAATTATATTTAGAGAGTAAATTACAAATAGGTAAACATCATTGATGAGAATTAGAGTTTGTATTCGGAAAGCCATGTATTGCCGTCATATTCTTTGTACTTTCTTGAAATCTATTAATTTTATTGATTTTTTCGGCAGTAATCCACTCTGCACTTTATACCATAAATTGCTAGAAAGTTTAGATTTTTTTTTAAATGTATTATACTGTACATCTCCTGTGTACTTTATAGAGGACGAGGATTAGTAAGGCTTGTTTACTGGTCTTGTTTGGTACATTATATAAACGATGGATAATATAAAATAATTAATATTATCTATCTTTATATAATATTTAGATAAGGTATTAGATAACATAATATCCGATCAAAATAATTTTATTTATCCTTAACCCTGTAACATATAGGGATCAAATTATTTTATCTTGTATAGTCTTATACAATTAAAGCTGAATAAAATAATTTTGACTGGATAACTTGTTATTTATTATTTTGTCCAAATATGAATAGTATTGATTATACTATACTATCGATTTCTTATATAGTGTACTAAACAGGTAGCAACAAAAACACATTTTCTTTATACCTATGCCTTGCAGTATTAGTTTCATATATAGCATTCTGGATTTTTATAATGATTAGTTGATTACTTATAGCTACAGTCAGATTTTTTTGAGCAAACTTTTCAATCAAATTTGGCATTACTTCTCATCACCAAATCTCTTATACATTAAGTATTATTGTGATTATAGTAATAATTGTCATTTCTCATTTTACTAGTGTTGGGAGTTCCATTGAATGGACAAAGAAGTGATTTTAGTAGGAAGATGTTGAAAAGATAAAACAAGAAATTTATTATTGTCCATTTATATGGATTTTCAAAAGACATTGAAAATCAATCCAGCTTGATGATTAAATTTATATTTATAAATATATACAGAAAACAGAGGACAAGTTTATTTTTAAAACAAAAGAATTAATTTTACTTCAGTTCCTTCACCCTTTTAGGACTTTGGCTCAAACTTGAAATATTGTAAATGGAACTTTTGTCATGTTATATATTTGATGTTTAGCATTTTACATTTTGTTTACTTTTTCTACTCTTTCCTATAGTGAACCTAAACATATATTTAAATTCTTATATATGCCCTGAGGTTTGAATAATTTAACTTTTTTTTTTCAAAAAAAGGTCTTATAGACTTAATATACCAAAATCCAAAGATTTTATCAATAGTGAAACTTGATTTGAAGTTTTCCATACTACAGAAAAATTTCTTTTTGATCGTACTTTATATGACTTTTAATTATACATCAGATATTGAAATGAAACACATCCTTGGTATAATATTGCTTTGTTGCTAAATAAGCTTAATTCACAATATTGTAAATATAAAATTGTTTAAGTAAACTAACGATGTATCTTAGTAATCAAGGTAGATTTTCTTAAACTTATAAATAAAATGGTTTACATCATTCACTATACTTCATTTTGTTAAAAATTTGTAACTAAGCATCACACAAGTCATAGAATAGCTGACCTTGTATACCATTTGAATTCTAAAATACTTTCATGTTGCTTATTCTACTTCAGGCAAGGAGAACAAGCAAGGTTATAAGAAAACAGACTCTTTTAAAAAGGAAACTGAAAGGAAGAAAAAGGAATCTCCATATGAGGCACCATTTCCTAAGAAGCAGAGTTGATATGTTTAAGTGGAATGATGGCAAGAGAATAATGTCTTTGTCTTTGTAGGACAAGAGAACAACAAAATAAAACAAGCACATGAACTTGTTAAAGCATTTGCAATGCATTTGTGCTTTATGCCATATTAGTACTCCATGAGTTATACTCATTGTTATCTGGTGATAAGTAAGAGTTGAGGCTCTCTCATTATATGATTCAACTAGGAGGAGTTTTTCTTAATTATAGACATAATTCTATGATGCATTTAAGATAAAAACAAAAGGTATGATTTTGGTTTTATATAGTACAAGCATATTTATGGTAGAAATCTAGAATTATTTTATAATTTACCAAATACTATAGTATACTAAAAGAAAAAGTTGTCAAAAACAGTGAAATATATTTTCTTTTTAATTTGGTGGGAAGCGAAAGAAAAATTAACGACCAATGTTAAGTTTCTTATAATGTTAATACCCCAAAGACTTTCGAGGATAAAGTAATATTGTAGAATTATTAGTATAATGACCCAAAAGCATAGTTAGAAAAGATTAAAAAAATAATTCTATTCCTTTTTGAATTTAGCTAAGATATCCTTAAAGTAGAAAATATGCAAAATAGAGAAAAAAAAAACTTTGACGATCTAGTCAGAATAGGGCTAATTTAGAATAGAGTAATAAAGAGTTGTAAATTAGATGTAAAATTTAATACAAAAAAAAAGGATGTAAACTTGATAATCATACTTGGGAGACTGCCCCTATTTATAGGCCAAGGAGAGATCTTTTAATTGTATTAGGTGACCTCTTCTTGTATTGAAATCTTTTAGTATGATTAGAATTGATATCTGATGAGAATAATTTTTGATAAGAACTACATCCTGATATAGATTGATGTATAGAGACTTTCTATGTTGGGTGGCATAATTAGGTTGACCTATTGGATGTAAAATATTCATACAGTAAATTTGCCCCCCAACTTAGTATATACTCAGCAAGTCAAGATACTGGCGTGATGAGTACTGAGATAAATATGGTGTGATTTAACTTAGTAGATGTTGGCACATTGTGTTGTGCTCGATGGCCTTAGTCAAGATCAAATTGTGGTTGGTCTTAGATTCTGGTTTTAATTTTGACTTTGAGACAGGATGAAAATCAGTCGTTATATTTAGTCCAATGTTGGGATGAGATGAAGATTGACTGCGATCACCATGATTAAGTAAAACTGATGTCAGGAATGAAATTGGTCATGGCCACATCTTTTAGACGATGAGGTACAGCTGGATGTGGTGGTTTGTTGCGATTCCGCAAGTGGACGTATCATACAAGTAATAAATAAAGATCGTTCTCTCGGTGATCGGGATTAAATATTGAATTAAAAAAAATTTTAATTGTCTAGACTTTGAATTTGACAAGGAATTTAAAAGAAATTACTAGCATTAAACTAACAACTATAAAGCAATCAAATAACAGAATTTACAAATATCAATGACAAAAGACTCTATGAACAAAGGTTTCACTAATCCAATTACAATGGAAGATTTAGACTTTTTTTATCATGGTTGGTAAAGTTTTTGTAAATTATCTTAATTTATCCTTCACCCTCTCTCAAGATTTAAAGGAGTATTTTAATTAATTAATCACTTTCTCATGATCATTAACTCAATTAAAACCAATTAAGTTTTTTGATAACTCATGGTTCTTCGTAGGATTAATCTTATCTTTAGGCATTAATTTCTAAGTTCAATTAATATAGGTTCAATTATTGGATTTCATCTCTCGATCCTTCACCCAATAATTCAAATCATGCATATATGAGGCTTAACATATATCAAGCATTAAAAACACTATTAATGAATTAAGAAACATCAATATACCATTGATAAAAACAAATTCAATCAATTCATAACAAAAGGAAAAGCTACATCCCTATCTTAGAAGGAAGAATTCTAGCCATTCATGATCTTAATACGATCCGAATCAATCAAAGAAACAAGGGAAAACATAAAATCTAATCTAAAACAAAAAGAAGAAGATGGAGAATCCATATTGGCTCTGTGAAGGAAAGTTCTTGATCTCCTTCTTGAATCTTCAATCCAATCCTTAAGCTTTTTCCCTTGAATCCTTGTGGTTCTTGTGTTTGAAGGTTGTATCTTATGTTTTCTAAACCTTGACCCTTTTATACTTCTTTTAAAATAAGTCTTTTGAGCCCTCTAAGTCTTTCTATCCATTTAAAATTATTATTTAAAATATAATTCGTGCATCAGAAAAATTAGCATTACACGGTCATGTTGGCTACACAGCCTCACGCCATGCAATTCTTTGTTTTGATATTTTGTGAGCTGCAACATTACATGGCTTTATAGTTTACACGGCACAAGCGTGAACCTCTTTGTTTTGGCAAATTTGAATTTGAAAGCACTTCAATTTGACATGGTCGTGTGAATAACATTGGCATAGGTCATGTAATGCTTTGTTTTGCCATTTTCTTTAGTTTCTTACACATACAAGCCATGTGGTTTATTAAAAACTCCAAATACTCAATATAAATCCCAAAAATTGTATCAAAACACAAAGAAAAACCATAAAATACAAGAGAAAGATTTATCATTAAAGATCTCACGAAAAGGCATTGATAAAACGAACAACTAAACTTATTAAAACAAGTCTAAGATGTGTGTACTTTATTCACACATCATGGTTGAAACCATATTGTCAAGGTGTGGAGTTCATTGTAATCACATGATATTGTTCATTTGTTTGTGACAATATGAGACAGAAAATATGAATAATTTAAATGATTGAAAATAATATCAATTAAACTATAATGAGTTCCTTGAGGCTGCTAAGATGTCAATTTGATAGTCAGATGGCCTCTAACACATTGGATAGATTTGAGTCCTGGCCCTATGGCAACTATCATTTAAGAGGGAGGGTGAATTAAGTGTTTTTAAATTTTCAAATCAATTTTCAGAAATATGCATTTTGATGCAAATAACTAATACAAGCAATGAAATTCTAACATGCAAAGATGCATTGATGACCAATAAATGCTTGGAGATGACCAACAACTTTAACATTAAAAACATTATATTATGCCATATACATGTAGAAATATAATGCAATGAAAATTATAATTTGATTGACTATCGTCTAAACACAATGACAATAATACATAGATTGTGGAATGTTCAAGTAGAGAAACTAAGCAAGCAAAACTTAACTAAATGATAGAAATTAAAGAGATAAGGGAATGAAGCAATGCAAACATACGATTTATACTAATTCATTTACTCCTTGTGACTTATATCTAATGACCAAGATCATCAACTTGAGATTATCTACTATTCTATAAGTTTAACTAGGTACTTAATTGAGAAACCTTCACAAGATTTGAACACTCCTTACATATTTGGAATCCTTCACCTTTGTGCTAGAGCCTCACGAGAGTATTTAGTGTGTGTTTGGGGCAGCACCCGTTTGAGGGCAAATTTTCTTCCTTGAAAGCTGTGCCATCATGTTTGGTAATCACAAGCAAAATTGCTTCTTGCTTGAAACCGAAGTTTTGGTAGAAGCAAGATTTTGTTACTTCTGTGTTGGAGCAAAAGTCAGTTAGAGAAATTTGGACATTTTTAACCTTGATATTTCTTCTTTACAGCTTATTTTATCTTTTTCTACCATACCTAAACTCATATCCTTTTTAGTAATTATACATTCAAGAGTAATTTTGATCAGTACTATCCAAACAACATTTATCTTGCCAAGATTAATTTTTAAAAAAAGTTTTCCAAACAGAAATCATTTCACTCAAACCCACTTCTGACCAAAATCAAGTTTGCAAATTAAGTTCATCCAAAATCAAGTTTGCGAACTCCAATAGAAACACACACTTAGTAGTTGTATGAACACCATATCTTATCCAAAAATAAAATAGTTTTTTTAATAATAAAAAAATATACAATAAATAAAATAAAAGAAAAAAAGAAATAGTAATAATTTAGAGGAACATGGCCCAATATCTATGTAAATGAAATTTCTTGGCTCAATTGAAAAACAAAAACATGTGACCGAATATAATTTGAAAATCCAAATTTCTCTCTCCAACTATTAATTTCATAAGAGATTTCTTCATCTATCACTATTTTCTTTTTATTTGGATTCTCTAAAGTGACAGGCGGACTTTAAAGAGTAAATTGTAGATGGATAGCCATTGATCAGAAAATCAAGAAAGAGGATTTTAAGAGAGAATTTTAACAAACTCATAATTTGTTATCTATGTAGTCATATTTTATTAAATCTTAAACCGTTCATTTTTTAATTAATGGTTATAAACAATGCACTTTACTCTCTAAAATGCGCTCCTCATTTTAAGAGAGCCAAATTTGATTTCTTTAGCCTTATTCATGGCAATGATCATTCGGTAACATGAGAGAGAGAATTTTGAGAGAAATTCTTAAGTGCTCTTAGATTACTATACTAATGATCCAAATTTTATTCAAATTTTATGAAATAATATTGTAACTTTAATCTAATGGCATGTATTCTTATGTTGTGCTATATGTCATGATTTTAGGGAATGATTAATTCTTAAATAAAAGGGGATACGCATAATAAGAAAGAAGGGGAAGCATATGAAGAAAGGAATCAAGAGGAAAGTTTCAGGAGAAGAGAAAAGGAGAGAAGGAAGGGTGGAGGTTTGAAGAGAAAAGCAACGAGTGAAGGCTTAGGCTAGTGCTTGGAAGGTCATTGCCTCTTTTGCTCTCTAGTTTCAGTTGAAGGTAATTCTACACATTCATACATTTCCATGTTTGGTGATTGTGCTTTCTTGTTCTTGGTCTGTACCTTTAAACCTCAGAACCAACATCCCCTTTGCCAGTAGCCATATCCCTCACACACCTTAATCTCTGCAAAGGTAACCAAGGTCTCAACCTCTCTCTTTTAAGGTATGTTTGGATTGAGGAGTTTGAAGAGCAAGGTAAGAAAAGAAATATTTTTCATTTTGATTAAATATTTCTTTATTTAAAATTTTTTTAAATAGAAGAATAATATAAGAAAGGGAAAGGGAAGAATATTTTTTATTTTGATTAGAAATTCTCTTTATTTTTTGAAATAAAAGAATAATGTAAGAGATTATTACGCAATTTTTTAAAATCTTTCCTTTTTCATTCATTTTTATAAATATTTTATAATTTTCTTAATTCAAAAATAAAAAATCATCAATTTCTTTTCTTTCCATTTAAACTCCTACATTGGAACATATTTTTAAAGGGAAAATTCTAAAGTACTATCATAATATTACACTCAACGTCTAAATTTTATAAAAAAATTTATTATATAAAATTATAAATTTGATCCAACGGCCTATATAATTATGTTTTTGACAAGTATTATATTTCTATTAGTTAAGTATAATAATATGAGAATATATAAGAATTTTTTTCCTTGAAACTAACCAGTTTCTCAGTACGAAACTCCCTCCAATAGGAGAGATTATTATGTATTGTTAGTGATACATTAAATCTCACAACATAATAATATATGATGTCAAATTAAATTTATAATATTATATAATAAAATTTAGATTCGATATAAATTGCTTAGTGTAGTACTTTAAGAATTTTTCTCCCTCCAAATAGTGACCACTAAACCCAGGCATCACATATCCTCACACCACAAAACACTCGGTACACATGAAATCCACCAAACCTGAGAGCTTCAGCGCATAACCGTTGCCCCACGCACAACACCCTTCATCTCCATGTCCAGACCACTTTTGCTCTAAGCCAAGAACCATAAGCTTCCATGCTTTAAGAATCATATGTGGCTGGTAGCTTGTTTTGCGCCTAGTTTTTGGGAAAAAAAAAACACAAGACTAAGATAGAAGAAAGAAAATTAATGAAGATAAATGAAAAGAAAAAGAGAGGAAAACAAATGGTGTTAATCCAAGAGAAAGAGGGAGAGAGAGATGGTGAAATTAAAGAGGAGAGAAAAATTAAAAATTTAATGAAGAGGGAAGTAAAAATTTAATAAAATAAATGAAGAAAATAAATTGAAAAATAAAGGGGGGAGAGAGATGTCAAAGAGGAGAGAAAAATAAAAAATTTAATGAAGAGGGAAGAAAAAGTTTAATAAAATAAATGGAAAATAAATTTAAAAATAAAGGAAGAGAGAGAAACAATTAATAAATTGATAAGTAATAAATTAATAAATTTTTTTGAGTAGTTTTATCTCATTGTTTTATATTTTATATAGTTAATTTCTTTAATTATGGAGCAAGATTTCGAATAAATTAATAATCAAGATTTCTTTAATTTTGCTAACAAAGGGAAAGATGTATTTTTCTTTTTGCTTTGTGGCATTATTTTATTTGGTGGGGTGAGGGCAGGGCAGAGAAAATGTGATTGGAGATTTAAATCCCATAAGTTGATGTAGCAAGTTTAGGCCCCCTAAAGTTTATATGGACTCAACTTTTTTGTCTATAGAGCCTGTTTTTTTTTCATATTTCATACCATTTGAAAATTTAGGAAGTCTCTATAGACATAAGTCTAGGATTGAGTTCAAAAATAGATGTTAATCAACCGCGAACACCTAAAGGTTGAATAGGGCATTGACTGATTCTCTGATCAATTTTCTACCAAACCATAAATACACTTGAGTTTTTATGTCTATTGCTGCTAACACTTTTTGTTTTGCTATAAGTTCTGTTTCCTTGTGATGCTTCTATCACAATGGATCAATTATATGTAAGATTAACACCTTTTGTTTTGTTGCAAGTTTTGTTTCTTTGTGAGGCTATCACATTAGATCAATTACGTAAGATTATAGTTGTCAAATTAGGTTTAGCCTATTGGCCCAGCTCACTCGGCCTGCTCATTTTTGCAAGATGGTACCACTTGTTTTAATTCCATCCGGCATCCAAAAAAGGGAGTGACTTGAATGAGCCAGCCCAATACCAAAGTTTTGAAAACATTTTGTCTTGGCTCGATAAATGAGCTACTGAGGCTAGCTTTTGTAATCCAATCCTTTAGTCGGGCTCAGCCGGACTAAGTACATGGCCTACAATATTATTAAAATTGGATTTAATCGACGAATATCTTAATTTATGTTTAATTAATTTAATCATTTAAATTAGTTGATTAAATTAGTTAATGTAATAATATAAAATTTATGAAAATATTAATAAATATTAAAAATATTAAAATTTTTGAAAAATAATTAATAATTAGTAGGTTAAATCGATTAAACGATCAGTTTAAGTAATTTTGACTGATTTGATTTGATTTTGATCAGTTTAAAGTTGTTTGATTATAAATTTAGTTTTAAAGTTGAACCATAATCGGCAAATGTCTAATTCAAGATTAAACCGTTCAGACTATTTGGTTCGATCTAATTTTAATAATAGTAAACCTGGATCAACTAGTCCATCTTGACAAGTCTATAAAAGATGTATTCGGGCGTTAAACAATTGTATTCCATACTAACGTCTCTGATCCTCGGTTTTACTTCCTGTAATGTCTTGGGATTTAATATCTCCTTAACGTTGGCTTGCAATTAATAGAAGGCCTTAGCTTTCCAAACTAATACCAATTAGTCAATTGCATCTCGGACAATTGGGTCATAAAAATAATAATATATTTTACCAAATAATATTTTTTTCAAAATTTTATTAAGGGCCCTTAGAACAAGTGTCGTGGTTGCATTAAATAGAATTTAATTTTTTTTTATACAAATAGAATCCAATATTTTTGTTAAATTTTTAAAAATGCATTTATTATTAATTCAAATCATTCAATATTTCATTTTTCGAATGGAATATGACTACCATGTAAGCAAATTACTGATCCATGCCTGTCAATATTTTTCATTAGAGACATGATGGTTCTATGTGATTTGGGTCCAGTTAAAAGAAATTTTTTTTCAGAAATAATTTGGAAATTAATATATTTTTAGAGAGTAGAGTATAATTTAGTCTTGTCTTTATCACTTGACCCTAATATTCCTTACTTTTTTTTTGGTTAGGGAGAGGGAAGATTCGAGTACAAGTGCGATCTTCATCAAGGCAACTTCCTTGCCACTGAGTCTCTTGTCTGAATTGCAGTACCCTTCTTCTTTGAAATGAACACATATCACTATCTTTTGTTACGCATCCACTTCTTGAGATTTTCACCATTGTAACTCATGTTGGTCTTGCGCAATTGGCTATATGTCAATTTCAATGCTGACCACAGTAATTGCACATGCATTTTTTCAGTAAACAACTAGCTTAAAAAAACTGCAAACTTATGCTAGATGACGACATAAATGAAAAACTAAATTTATTTTTTTATACTATGTTTAGATGAGAGGTAAGAAGTGGTAGGGGAAATTGACACAAACAAACCCTTATTTAAAAGACCTTTATGTAAGGGGAGGGAATGATCCAAGGCCCCAAAATGTTTCTCCCTCAAATTGAATGCTAAGCAAGGCAAATGATTTTATTTTAGAGTAAATAGCTATTTTAATCCCCTAAAGATATATATGACATTATTTCAGTTATTTAAATAAATTGTATATTAATTTAGTTTTTCAATTATGAAAAGTAAGATATCAAAATAGTTTTTATATTACAAACCGTGATAATACTGTTAATACAACCATTGATTAAGGATCTAAAATTATGTAACTTTATATGATTAAAGGAATAAATTGATGTTATTTTATATGATTAAAGGACTAAATTAGAGTAAACTTTTTTAAGAGAACTAAATTGATATCACTTTCTATTATTTAGGAACTAAATTGATGTCAACTTCCTTTGAATGACCAAATTGATATCACCTGAATCTTTGGAGATTAAAATGAGTATTTACTCTTTATTTTAAACTAAACAACAGAAAATAATTCTCATTCTCTCTATTTTAACTTTAACTCTGGAATACGGGAAAAAGGAGTTCTTCTTTCTTTACTTAACCAAAGAGAGAGAATTTACTCCCATCCTTCCATCTCTTCCCTTCTCTTTTTCTCTCTTTCCCTCCTCTCAAAACATCCAAACATGGTATATTGGTTTCCTATGAATTTATTATTTATGTAGTTTATGTTAGTTTAATTTGGAAGGTTAGTTTAATTTGGAATGTATAAGAATCAATTTCATGTATCTTTGCAGGGCTCTGAGGAAAGGGAGAACATGTTTCTCTAAGGCAAAATTTCACTTGGGCACAAATTGTTAAGGGAGGACCTGACAATTTCACTGGCCAATTGAGAGAAACTGATGTTTTGCCTCCTGAACCAATGGTGCCTCTGGTGGAAGTTCAAAAGCCTCAAGGGAAAGAAATATCACCGACTAAGCAAGCACAGTACAATGATTCTGAAAAGAAAATAAGTGAGTACAAAATGCTTCATATATGCATATGAGTTTTGATGCTTTATTTATTTACTATAAAATTTTATTTTCTTCATTTAATAAATTTCTGTTAAGAGTATTTAGTAGTTGCACTGCTTTAGTTTTCATGTCTAAACACCCCCCTCCAATTGAATCATTTCTCTTAGAATTGAAAAACCAATTTGAAAATTCTCAACTTAGTTTGCTTAAGTCATTTGATTTTTTGATTAGATAAACTAAAGCTAATCTAGAATAAACTTTAAATAATCATGAGAATTCCATAAATACCATAGCTAGTATATAATATGTTATTTTAGAAATATTTAGATATATTTTGTATGGAAAAGTGGGAAAAGATACACAATTATAAGTAAATATTTTAGTTTAGTCATGAATGAAGGTAAGATGGTTTTTTGTTTTTTGTTCCTTTAAAACAACACTATTTTAACATATTTTAGTTTTATTTAGTCTTCTCGATTAAGAATTTTTGTTACACCCTGAAGTAAACCAAATCTTAAATATCTCTCTTCTTAACATACTAAATCTCTCATTGGAAATTAATGCATGAGTTTAAATGATAGTATACAAGCACTAAGAGCAGGGGTGGAAGCAGGTTTGGGGTCATGGCTTCTCAAAATTTTTTAAAATTCAATTTTTACCCGGAAGTTTTGGGGTTTTATTTATTTATTTATTTTTTGTTAATTGTATGACTTTAGCCATTCTAAAAGTTTGATTTTGCCCACAATCTTCTTATTTTAGATTTTCTTTGATTGAGAGCTAGCTTTCTAGATACATCACCTTGCCTTTTAATCTATTTGGTTCACGTTATTTAATTATTTTGAACAAGTTGTGCTTTAGGGTGTGACAAAATAGTATTACAATTATCACCCAAAAAAAAGTAGTATTACAATTATTACCAGTTGAAATTGAGGGATATTTCTACAATCAATGTAGGCAAACACAAGGGCCATGTCTCCTACGTATGGTGGATCCTATACATGATACCAATATTGTAGACACTATTAATTGAGACTTATTATGTTGAAGGTCTAATATATGATATGGTGGGCACTTTTAAGCCTTCTATAAGGCATCAAGAGTACATTATACATTAGAATGTGTGAGATTAAGGAGTTATTACAATACCCTGATTTTTTTTTCTAGAGCATTGTTATTTTTAATGAGTTTTTAAGTATTTATTAGTTATTAATTCTTATAGTAAATACGTGAAGTTCATAAAATATAAATAATAATAAATAAATATTTGATAACTAATTAAGATATAACTACCGAAAAAGAAAAAATTAAGATGGGTGTAGAAGTAATTCGTGTGAGATTATGATGATGTCTCAAGTTGAGACTCATATCTTTTGTCCTTTTTTTTTTTTGGGTCTCTAATTCTGTTTCTCCTATAAAATACTGTGAAATAGGACAGATGTTATTGTCAACTAAGAGGGAGATGCATTTTTTTTTGCATGCTTAATATGTAGGGTGTTAAATGATATAACCAGTAGGAACAACCTGGGAACATAACTTGGGCTTGCATTTAAGGCCATGTGGTTTTGTCAATTTTAGTTGCTTAAGGCTAATTGGGCTAAGGGAATTAATAGTGCATTTGTATTTTACTTAATTTCTTAATGAAACTTAACCAAAGTATATGTTTTATTACTTTAGTTAGTTTTTGGTTCATCACAAATCCTTGCTTTTCATAATTGAAAGTTTATGCCGAGAAAATTTACTTGGACTAACTTTTCCATATCATATAAAGATATAGAAAGTGTTAATTACCATATCACATGTGTAAGGATTTCACTCTTCTGAAATTTAAATTGCATTTAGAGAGTAAATTACAAAATAGTTAAACATTGATGAGAATTAGAGTTTGTTTTCAGAAATTAAGCCATGTATTGCTATCATATTCTTTGTACTTTCTTGACATTTCTAATTTGTTCATTATTTTCATCTATAGTAATCCGCTCTGGACTTTATACCATAAATTGCTAGAAGTTTAGATTTTTATAATGATTAATTGATTACTTATAGCTGTAGTCAGATTTTTTTTCTAATCAAAAGTTTCAATCAAATTTGAAATTATTTTTCATAACCAAATCTCTTCATAAAGTAACTACCAAAAAAAAAATCTCTTCATAATGTAATTATTGTGATTATTAGTAATAATTGTCATTCCTCACTCTTCTAGTGTTTGGAGTTCCATTGAATGGACAAAGAACTGATTTTAGTAGGAAGATGGGGAAAAGGACAAACAAGAAATTTACTGTACATTTATTTGGATTTTCAAAAAGACATTTAATTGGAAACCAATACACCTTTATGATTAAATTTATATTTATAAAAATTTATACATTTATGAATAAATACAGAGAAAAGGAAAAAATTTTATTTTTAAAAGAATTAATTTTACTTCAGCTCCTTCACCTTTTTCTTTGTTACCTATAAAATTGCAAAGTTTCTAAGGACTTTGGCACAAACTTGAAATATGGTAATTGGAAATTTTGTCATTTTATATATTTGGTATTTATCATTTTACCATTTTTTCACTTTTTCTACTGTTTCCTACCTGCAGTGAACCTAAACATAAACTTTACTTTTTATATATATGCCTTGTCGTTTGAAAAGTAACATGTTTTTGAAACATATTAGAGTTTTTTTTTAATACTTTGCTTTTAAAGTCTTATTGAAATTAATAGACCAAAATCCAAAGTTTTTAACAGTAGTGAAACTTGATTTGTAGTTTTGATACTACAGAAAAATTTTATTTTAATAGCACTTATATGATTTTAAATTATACATCAAAGACTTTTTGAAAATCACATCTCATGAGAAAAGTTTTACTGTTATCATTCCTGATTTGAGGAGATTAAGCTTATGGGATAGTTCAAATGAATCGAACCCTATAGAGATATTTTTAGTTTATATCAAAAAATTATATATCGGGTAACTCATAAAGTTGTGGCTCGGTGGCAAGTAATTCAAAGTCTTAGTAAGACAAACTTTATTTACGATATCTACTAAATAAGCTTGTTTCACATTGCTAGTGTAAAATTTTTTATACTAATGATGTATCTTAGTAATCAAGGTAAATTTTCTTAAAGTTATTGGTAAAATAGTTTACATCATTCACTAAACTTCAGTGTGATAAAAATTTGTAATTAAACATCACAGAAGTCAGAGAATAATTGCACTAACTCTTGTATACTGTTTGAATTCTAAAATACTTCCATGTTGCTTATTCTATTTCAGGTGGAAGACACAAGCAAGGCTATCAGGAAGAAAACTCCTTTGAAAAGGAATTTACCGAGAAGGAAAAGGAATCTGCATCTGAGACACCATTTCCTAAGAAATGGACTTGATGTGTTTAAGTGGAATGATGAAAAGAGAATAATGTCCTTGTCTTTGTAGGACAAGATAACAAAATAAAATAAGCACATGAACTTGCTAAAAGCATTTGTAATGCATTTGTGCTTTCTTTAACATTAGTACTCCATGAGTTAATACTCATTATATTGTTATTTGGTGATAAGTAAGAGTTGAGACTTTCATAATGTCATTCAACTGTGAGGAGTTTTTCTTGTAGATCATAATCCTGTGATGTATTCATGTTCAAAACAAAAAGTAATTTTAATTTTTCTTTTCTAGTGCGAAGAGCGAAAGGAAGAGAACCAATGAATATTGGTTTCTCATGTTGCAATTATAATATACCCCAAAGATTTTCAAGGGTTAAGTAACATTATAAAAGGTTGAAGGGGCAAGTTTGGGAAGGTTAAGTGCTTAGTTTTGTGACCCAAAGAGTATGGATGGATGTTAAAGAATTCATAATGCTCTTTATTTAATAATTTCCTTAATCTTATGTAATTACTTTAAAAGATAAATAAAAATAAACAGAAAGAATATGAAATAATGAAATGATATATTTATGTGTTTAAGTTAAAAATTAATTATTCTTTCTATTCATTTTTATTTAATGATCAAGATATTTGCACAATAATTAAAAAAGTATTAAATAATATCATTTACAAGAAAAATTAATTGTATATAATTAAAATCGTTCTTTTACTGAAATACTTCAAATATTATTATTTATTTTATTAACCTTTTCTCTTTTTATCAATATTAAGGATAAAGTTAAAAAAAGTTAATACTTTCTTAATTTATAAAAAGACATATAAAATGAAATAATTTTTTTCTAAAAAAAAATAAAAAGGAATGGAGGGAATAAAAAATAACACGATAAAATTGTATGCTAATGAAAAGACACATGCATATATAATGAAATTATTTGAAAATAGAATACTATTATAAAAATAACTTACACGTAATAATAACACATGAAACCTATAAAAATATTTATAAAATATGAAGAAAAATATTGAGTTTTTTTTTTAATTAATGATCAGCCAATCTAGTTGGTTCAATCAATTTTGACTTATTTAAAATGGTTAATTCATAAATTTAATTATAAAATTAAATGATAATCAATTAGATGATTGGTTTATGGTTAGATGGTCAGTTTGAAACAACATTGATATTAATAACAAAAATAGAGAGATAATATCTTAAAACAAGAATAAATAGAAGCAAAAAAAAAAGAAGAAAGTGGATAAAGAATATTTTGACTTTCTGGTTGGTTCGTTGTTTATTTTTTAAGAAATAATAAATAGTAAAATTACGTATTTGTATTTAATTTCGAAATTAATTAGAAGATAACAACGTGACAGGATTAATAGTTATTTTACAATTTTTTGTGTCAAAATATGAAGACAAAAAATTGTTTGAGAGTTCTATTTATTAAAAGTAGATATATCTAGAAATATAATTATAATAAAAAATAAAAAATGTTAAATTGAGAAGATATATATATATATATATATATATATATATATATGAAAAATAAGTAATTAAAATATGTCAAGTTTGGAGCTCAATTGGCCTTGACCCTAGTCTCTAAGACCATGGTTGATAATAAGGTCGAATGTTTGATTTTTCATTAAATCATTTATTTTCGTCTTCTATTTTAGGTGCTTGCATTTTCAATGCTAAAAAAAAGAGAAAAATGCATAAATAGAACTTGAATTTTATCTCGTTTTAAAACAGCATCTTGAAGAAGTTCTTGAATATTTTGAAACATGCAAAGAGACCTTTATGTCCCACTAATTAAGCCAAAATTGTCCATTTCATGACTTGCATGTATTGATTGGAAAATGTGATAATATCTCACTTATCTACATTATTTTTTAAAAAGTTATTTTTCTTCCTTTTTATTTAATTTTTATCTCCAAAACGAATTAAAAAATATGGATAAATTAGAGTAAGCTTGGCAATTTCAATATGTCTAACAGAGTTTAGAACAAATTAGGGTTATTTACTTTTATTGGACTGGTTTGATAAGAGTTTGGGGGTTAAATCATCATATTTTATAGTGTATTCATATATACATTAAATTTATATTTATAATATTAGAGATTTGAATATTAATTAATTTATTTAAATTATGAATATTACTAAAAAAAATATGCCTTTTTTAATTTGTCTTTTAATTTTTTGAAATTATGATTGATTTTTAAAATTATGATTGATTATTATAAAAATTTATTTAAAATATTTATAAGTGCGAGATGAAATAAATAAAATGTGAATTTTGAATAGTAAATTCAAATTTTGATGATAAAATTCATAAAAGAGATAGGAATAAATTTAATATTATTTTAAGAGCGCGTTTGTAAACTTTTTTTTTAAAAAAAATTATTTATTTTTTAAAAGTTTTTTAAATTTTTTTTAATTATAAATTATTTTAATAATAAAATAAATTAATAAAAAATTCATGACATGATTGGGTCAAGGAAAAATCTGCCTTACAAAGTTTAAATTGGAGATTTTCATATATATATATATATATATATATATTAATGAATGCATAATGTAATGTGAAGATTTTTTGTTTAATTGATGGACGGGACGGTCTAATGATTCATAACTCTCACTGGAATATGAAAGTTGATTGCTAACAACAAATTTCAAAACTTGTAAAAAAAAGAAATTTCAAAACTGTGGAAAGCTGTGGAAGACCGGAATCGAAAGACGCCAAGGTTGTCAACGGACAGGTAAGACGTGAAATGATACCAAAACAGACTAAGTCGAAACTGGCAATGTGGGGGCGTTCTTCTCTGTAGTTCTGTCTGAGGAGACGCTGTCATACTCATAGCAAAGAAGCAGCACCAGCAGCAGAAGAAGAAGATGGGAATGGCGGTGGCGCGTGTTGATTTGCTCAGTGAAAAGGCGTCAGTGATGAGACAATCGCTGCAGAAAAGCCAGACCATCACAGACAACGTGGTTTCAATTCTGGGTTCCTTTGACCATCGTCTCTCCGCCCTTGAGACCGCCATGCGTCCAACTCAGGTCCTTTTCTCTCGCCCTGCATCCCGAGAATATGTTGGGAGCAACACTTAATTGAATTTAAGCGGAGTTTTTGTTTTGTTTTTTATTTGGGTTTGTTGGGTTGTCTTCTCTTTTGCTTAGCCGCAAAGGGATTTTCGTTTTTCAATATGGGTTTTTTCTTTTGTTAGTTTTTCAAGCAACCCAAGTGGGTATCGGGAGATTAGCTGCTTTTGCTTTCGTTTGTTTTTGCTTAGTGGTTCTGTTCTTATCTGATTGTTCTTTATGGGATCATTCATTTGGGTTTGCAGATTAGAACGCATTCTATTCGGAAAGCTCATGAGAATATTGATAAGACTTTGAAGGCAGCAGAGGTCATATTGGCTCACTTCGATCAGTATCGTCAGGTTCGTTCTGTGGTTACCATTGTATTACTAGCTTGTGTGCTTAATTTTCACTGTTTGAGTCAGCCCATGATCTGCTTCACAATATATTGAGTATAATTTCCTCCTTAGGCAACTTTCATACTACTTTCTTGGAGGACTTGATTGTCTATTATTCTGTTGTTTTGGCCATATGCAAATGTCAAGGCCTGACTCTGGCACCATTGGGTCAACTCAACTGATTTATGCATTATGATGTAATTAAATATTTCTGAATTGAAATCAATCTTATTCCCTCCTTCGTTTCAGCCATCAGGCCTTAGATATTACTTTTATATGCCAATACTTTGTCAAGATCTTTAGAGATTATGTCAAGCCTCATCATAATGCCAATATCTTGTTATAGTCTTATATCCAAATGTCAAGCCTGCCTTATCATAGTCAGAGATTATGTTATCTGAGATTGAAGTCTTAAATCATACACGCCTGCAGTTAGCTGTTAGAGACTTTTAGCATTTCATCTTCAAAGCAGTGGCCATGGCCTTTGTTTTTATTTGATTGGTAGTAGGATTGATTGGAACAATTTTGGGCGAGGTGAAACCTGATCAAACTGAAATGATAGAGGCTTTTCATGGTAGAGGCAAAACAAGTAATTAGAAAAAACATTGCACTTTGATGCCTATAATATTTATGTTATATTTCTCAAAGGAACTCAAACACAGAGGAAGATATGTTTAACTATGCTAATGAAGAGTCTTGAAGATTTTCCCTGTAACACTTCCTCCGGCTAGGATAATTGTGAACAAGGTTGTCAAACTCGAGAGTTTAGATAAACTTGTAGAGCCTTCCTAAACTCAACTCGTAAACTTGAATCATAAACTCATAAGAGTTTACATACTTCAAAAATAATATTTAAAAAATGTATCCTTATATTCAAACATAATTTAATAGCATATCTATAATCAGTATTTAACATTTCAACTCCATAATAAAGCAAACAAAAGTAATAAAGTAAAAATATAACTCGATACCTGACTCAATTGTTACATTATACCTTGCCAAACCACTTACAGTATTTTGTAGTTTACTAAAACATAATAAGAAAAAATAAAAACATAAAATCAGCTTCATAAACCCAATACATATTGTAGATTCTAGGCAACTCAACCTAAGTGCCTAACAAAATCAATCAAAGTTGTGTGCTTCGAGGTCAAAATCACGTGCAAATCTAGACTCGTAAACTCGTTGGGTAGAATCGAGAGTTTGCCGATTCTATCAGAGTTTGCTTGAACTTGTAAGAGTTTACCGTAAAAGAGATTACATATGTTTTAACTCGTATTTATGTCCTAGGATAGTAAACTTGTAAGAGTTTAACAACCATGATTGTGAATCTAACTTTCTAGCAATCTGCTTCAAAGAAGCTGTTAATTATCTGTACAACAACAACTGGGCCTTATCCCACTAGGTGGGGTTAGCTACATGGATCAATCGACACTATTGAGCTCTATCAAAATCTTTGGTACATTACTATAACCTGTCTTTCTGCCCCATTAGAGTGTCAAATCAAAAGCAAAACCTGCATACCCAAATAACTTCATAGATAGAAGATTGTAAAAGGATCACAACAACAACAATCAAGCCTTATCTCACTAGGTGTCATAAAGATTCGACAAAGTCTTTTCATTAGCTGCAGACAGCCTAACACAACCCTTCTCTTGTATTCAGGCTTGGGACTGGCTATGGAAAGATTGGCAACATAGAATGATATGGGCAGGGCAAATAGAGTGTAAAGATTGAAAAAGGATCACATCATTTACAAAAATTTCTAACAAACCTTTGAAATGGACCACAAATAACTTCTCCAAACTATCTGGACAAAAGCACATTTACCGAGAACATAACAGATCTTGTTGCATATTTTTCATGCTACACTACAGTGTAAAAACAATTCTATCAGTTGGTCAGAGCATAATGCCAAAATTTCAGTAACAGATTTGCCCCCTGACATCAGCTTTGGGACAGAATTACTTTGTTGGCGTTTGGGTGGGATTCAGCAAATGCTTCTTTATGGGTTTGTATCTTTGAAAATTATGTGGATGGATTGGAGTACTCTTATTAAATGATGTTTTATGTTTTCATTTTGCTGGATGTTCTTTGTGCATTTTGTCATGTTATAGGAGAATTTCTTGTCCTCTCTTCAGTACTTTCCTTTCCTATTAACAAATTTTTTCTGCTATTACAAAAGAATGGCTGGCAGTCTCTGAGCTGTTAAAACACAAATAAACATCAGTGCATAATGCTTCACAGAGTCATTGGACTTAAAGCAAATTATTAGCATCATTCCTTTTGGATACTGCAGTCCAAACCGAATGAAGGTCATCATAACCTTATATGGAACCTTCTCTTTCCAAAGGAAATCAACAAGAAGGAACTTTTCTCTGTTTTTGAATTAGTTAAGGAATAGAAAGATTTACAGGTGCAAGATTCAGAAGAATGCAAGGACAGAACCCTCTTGTTAGAATCAGCATAAGGACAGAAGCACTCAAGCTAGGTTAGGAGACACACCAAGTCAGAAATTTTTCTATCATTAGGAATTTTCCTATCACCTGGCTATGAGGGGTACTGAAAATGTGTTGCATCTGTTGGTTTTCATATTTTATTGGGAAGTTAAGAAACAATATAGCCTTTGTGTTTTTCACCTTTTTACTTTTTGCATCTTGCTATCCAAGCTAAGACCATTATCTTTTTTCTTTCTTTATAGAATTATGTTTATTGTTCTTTTTTTTAATCCTTCTATTTGATTCATCAAGGCACTGTCTTAGTTATTATGAAATCAGTCTTCTGTTTTTTTTTCTTCCCAAGTCATATGTCATTATGTCTTCCTTTCCTATCTTCTTTATTTGTAATCAAGTGTTTCAAGTGATTTGTTTAGCTAAACTTTGTACTTTAACAAGTTGGAAAGAGGGAATGTAGAAAAAATTTTCATACTGAAATAACTTAAATATGATTTATGGAAGACAACTTCAGGACTTTTCTTTTCTTTGTAATACATGTAGTACAGATATTTCTTATTCTTATGATTTGTTTCCTCATGTGCTTTATTTATTACAGTGTTTTATGTTCTCATTGATTCAATACACAGGCAGAGGCAAAAATACTTAAAGGGCCACATGAAGATTTGGAGAACTATCTTGAAGCAATTGATGAGCTGAGAAGCAACATTAGATTTTTTGGCAGTGACAAGGGTTTTAAGGGTGGTGATGGTATTGTCAACCATGCCAATAATTTGATAACTAAAGCCATTTCTAAACTTGAAGATGAGTTTAAGCAGCAATTATCATCTTACAGGTTTGTATTTCTTTGCTTAATATTGTGATCTTTTGGCATGTTTGACCAAAACTTCATTTGCTTGCATGAACGCAATAACCATTGGTGGTTCTTTGTGTCGGGAAAATGACATTTCATCTGATAAATCAATCTTTAATGCAAAAACGAAGCAGCAGACTCTGTAATAGTCGGTTCCTTCAACTTCTTGCTGCTATGCTAACATCTAACATCATCGGACATTTTTCTCATGATTATTTATATAGGAATGGTAGAGGTATTATGAATAGTGTCTCCTAATGTTTGAAATGTAATGTTAAAAGAATTTTGAAATGACTTAAAATTCATTTTGAAGTTTGTGTTGATGTTGTCTTCCTGTACCAACTGTTTTTTATACTTCATTGGGTTCAATATTTTTGCTCTAATAAGTTTTGTACTCTATAATTTCCAAAGTTTCATGATCTAGGAAGCACAGACACGACATGGGACACGCATACAATACAACATGGGCATGAGTGGCAAATTTTAAAAATTATAGGACACGACATGATTAGGATTCGAAATATGAAATTAATATAAGATTAATATAAAAACACAAATCTTAAAGATATATGTAAAATAAAAACACAAATCTTAATACAAGCACTTATATTTAAAATATAAGCATTGCTACGTAGTCATTCCTAACTCAGATCCTGTGGAAAAGGAATTAAAAAAAATCAGCATTTGTCATTATAAACATAATAAAAGATTATCATTTATCTAATTCTTATGATATCACACCTATATTAGCACAAATTTTAAAAAAAAGGTAGTGTAAAGAAAAAATTTATGATAAAGGCTAGAAGTGTCCTAGGTGTCTGAGGAGTATCCGACACGATGCATGTTCGACATGGGTACGGCAACCATTTTGAAGTATCCGTGCTTCTTAGTCATGATTTGTCCATGGTTCTTGGATCGGTAACAGCATGATGGTTTCCTTGATGATATTTATCATAGAAATATCTTCAAATTACATAGGAAAATGGTTTCCCTGGTAAAAGCATAGTGGCTTCCTTGAGGCATCATTGACATTCTGCCTATGCTGTTGACAATATGGTTATTTAGTGAACCAGCATATATTTATTTTTTCCCTTTGTGAAAAGTGCATTCATGTTACCGTGCACTCATCTTTTGTTCTGTGCGATTACAGCAAACCTGTGGAACCTGAGCGCCTGTTTGATTGCCTTCCAAATTCAATGCGACCTTCATCAGTATCACCTGGCCACGAGGGTGATCCTAGTGGCAAGAATCGCTCTTCTAATAGCCATTCTGAGGCACACAACAATAATGCTGATGCTCTTGTGTACACACCTCCTGCTCTTATACCACAAAGAGTTTTGCCACTGCTCCATGATTTAACCCAGCAAATGGTTCAAGCTGGTCATCAACAACAGTTACTCAAAATATACAGGTAGAGCTCCTCATTCACTTGACTATTCTATTCTGTTACAGAAGTAAAAGGTGTAATTGCCTTACTATGGTCTGCTACATTTAAAAATTCTAAAATTACCCTGAGCTGAAAATTAGAATTTTATTTTTTAAGCTTTTATCAAGTTTAATCCCGTTACAAGTACATAAAAAGTAGTAAGGAATGTCTTGTGAATTAAGTGTTGACCTTAAAATAAAGGCTGATTAACTTGGGATTGATTCTAGGTGATTGATTGGAGATTGGTTGAGGGGTGATTGATTGACAACTATACAACTGTATATAATAAATATAGCTGTAGGCTATAGGTAATATGTGCTTCAACCTACACCCTCATATGCAATTTCTGACACCAAACTTGTGGTATTCTCCCTTGTTAAAGATATACAACCATTTGATTGCTTACACCAAACAGCTTAAGCTTTTAGTAGAGTTGGTTCTGGACATAGTATCAAAGCCTCTACCACCAAGCGGTCTGGAGTTCGATCCTAGCTGTCCCCATTCTTTATAATTAAGTTGAAATTCAGCACAAGTTAAAATGGGCTTGTCCTTTGTCCATGCTTCAATTCCAAAGGGCTCTTGTGTGAGGGGATGTGTTGTTGTCTTAGAGATATAAAACCATTCAATTGTTTACACCTAACAGCTTAAGTATTTAGGAGAGTTAGTCCTTGACATCTCTCAAGTGTGATTGGTGCTTCTGCTGGGTTCTTTGTGAGCATCGTTTCTTTCTCTACTTGGTTTGGTAAGGTTGTTGTATAGTTCTGCTGGGTGATCTACGGCTGATGTTTCTGATGTTTTGTATACTGCGTCTGGTTGGGTTGCGGTATTGTGACATGAAGTAGGGGAAGCTGATCTGTTCTGTTGTTGTGCGGTTCAAGAGGAGTTTCAAGTGTCTGTATTTGGGTGTTATACCAATGGCCTGCAATTTAGAAGAGGACACAGTTCTGGGTATGCATGTAATCAAGTCCAATGCTAGTTCCTTGTGTTCTTTGGTTGATGGATTGAGTTATGTATTTTGTTTTTTTCTATGTTACAAACTGAAGCTTAAAGGGGGGAGGGGGATTTATAGTTGTTGAATATTGTTATTTTCCTATTTATTACAGATTGTATACTTGTTGTATATAGTCAGTATCCCTATTTATTAGGGATTTGATATTGTTAGGCTGTAGGGATTTGATCATGATTTGATCCATGTAATCAAGGGATATAATTGTATTCTTTTGTATGTAAATATACAGTGCCGAGAGTCTTTCTCTTAAGCAATTCAGCCAATTCAGTCTTTTTCAAGTTGGTGACAGAGTGGGTTTTGACCCAGCTCTGGTTTTTGGTTACCTCTCTTCCAGCTGAAATATTCAGTCATGGCAAGTTTATTGGGTTTTCCCTCTTCTGGCTGTATTCTTAGCCGTGTTTAGTTGCACAGCTTCAGTCTGCAACAAGCTGTATTCTTCATACCAACTCAGACGCAGCTAAAACCAACTCCAGATCCATACTCAGAAAGTTCTGACTGGCCTGCCCCTAAAGTACTGTCATCTTCCACTGCTCACTCTCTTTGCACATGATCCTCATGCATGGCAGCCCAGATGCGCATAATCTTCATGCGCCACTGCTCCAAGCTTGGTGCATATAACACTATTAAGGAAAGTCTTGTGAATTGAGGATGCGCTGACCCTAACATTAAGGATGATTAATTGGGGATGGGTTCTAGTTGATTGATTGGAACTTGATCGCGGGTTGATTGATGGACAACTTTACAATTTTGTATGTTGAGAAACATAAATTATTATTATGTGATTAGGAAAGTCTTCTTGGTTAAGTAAGCAGTTACTTGTAGTGCACTCAAAGTGGAGGGTATCATTGTCTTTTCGTAGTCATAGTCTTTTTGCATAAAAAGAGGTGTTGCGTTAGTGTTTCCTATCACAACTAAATAGCAACAACAACAACCAAGCCTTATTTCAATTGGTGGTTTCAGGTACATGGATCAATCAGCACCACTGGGCCCTCTCAAAAACCAAAATTTCATTAAAACCATTTAGAGCAACATCTTTTTTAATGTTTTCTCCTAATGTTATTTTAGGTCTTTCTCTGCCCTTTTAATTGGACAACCTTCAATTTGATTCATTTTTCTCATTGGAGCCTTTGTTGGTCTTCTCACATGACCAAACCATTAAGTGCTATTCTAACTTTTTCTTGGATATATTTATTCCTAATCTTATTTTTTCTTGTTTGTCATCCACCTCAGCATTCTAATCTCTGCTATATTTATTTTTTCCCCTTGTTGGCACTTCACTGCCCATTCATTACCATAGAGCATTGGTAGTCTTATAGCTGTTTGGTAGAAATTTCCTTCCAGTTTGGTAGGCACTTTGTGATCAGTCACAAATATGCCTGAAACATTTCTTCATTTCATGCAGCCAACTTGAATCCTGTATGACATCCTTATCAATCTACCCATCACACTTTAAGATGGATCCAGGATACCTAAACTGTGCAACCTGTGATATGATGTGATCCCCAATTTTCACCTCCAAACTAGGGCTGTTCGTGGTTAGGTTCAGTTTTTTTTTTTTTTTTTTTTCAAAAACCAAACTGAACCAAAAATATGGATTGGTTTTTAAAAATTGTAAACTTAAAATATATCTATTTTGTAAGAAAACCAAACTGAATTAGGATTATGGTTTCGTTAGCCGGTTTATATCCAACTGATAATCTTTTCAATCTAATTTGTTCAAGAAAGAAACAGTTTATATCTTTCTGGATAATTAGTAAGTTAGTAACAGAAGCCACTCTCTAAATTCTTGAACAACTCCCTTGTCGCATGGTGCAAAGCTCACAGATTGTTATGGATTGTTAGCAACTGACCCCCGAAACTGCAACATTAAGAATCTCCGTTAAGTCCTCCATTGCTGAGAAGTCCATTAGTGAATCTGAGAAATTGTAACTTTTGCACCGCGTAGAAGCCCATGGAGGTCATTTGTAGATGATTGCAGATTTCTTCTACGAATCCGATACAACTCATTTTCCTTCATTGAAAGGTCAACGCTTGCAGATTGAACTCACTTGTAGAGAGCTAATTGTCCTTCTGGAGCTCATATTACTCCAGTTGCAAGTAGCTCTCAAGTGGCCTCACACTTGCAGAGAGCTGACTCATTTTCCTTCATTGAAATGTCAACGCTTGCAGATGGAACTCACTTGTAGAGAGCTAATTGTCCTTCTGGAGCTCATATTACTCCAGTTGCAAGTAGCTCTCAAGTAGCCTCACATTTGCAGAGAGCTCTCTTGCACCTCCATTTTTTGGTGATGATGCTGAAAGCTGTGAAGTTTTTTTTTTTTTTTGGTCGGCAAAGCTGTGAATGGTTTGGTTCAGTTTTATATGGTTAACTGGATTCTAAATACTTAGTAACAACTGCACTGCTTTGATAAAAAAAACTGGAGTGATTTATAAATCAATTTGAACAGTGTAGTTTTTTTCAATTCAGTTTGGTTCAGTTATTGGTTTAGTTCAGTTTGTAATTTTTTTTGCTCACCCCTATCCAAAACATTGCTAACTGACCTCTTACTGAATTGACATTCCCTATACTCTATCTTATACTCTTACTCCTACTTAATCCAAAACCCTTTGATTCCGAAGCTTTTCTCCTTGACTCAGTTTAGAATTTACTCCTTCTCTTGACTCATCAACTAGGAATCTAGGACTACTCATCTGCAAAAATTATGCATTGAGGCAATGGTTCTTGGATGAGTACAGTAAGTACGTCCAATACCAAGGTAAAAATGTATGGATTCAAAGTCGACCCTTGGGGCAAACCTATTTGTGGAATTTAGAAATAGAGAATGGTATCTGTTCTCATTCATATTTCTGGATGTACAAGGCTGTATTTATAGGGAAACTCTAGGGAGAAACCTAAGAGAAAAAAATAGGAAAAAAAATCAGGAAAGAATTAACTGTAATCTCTCAATTCAAGGGATTGATTTTTAGCCTAAAATCTAGCATAGAATCTCTCTAACAATATTCACATTACAACAGTAAAGATTGGATTTGATTTGGATTAATATCCAAATCATATCCATATATTCCTAGCAATCATATCTGCATATTCCATATCCAAATCATATTTGCATATTCCAACACTCCCCTCAAGCTGGTGAATATATATCTTCCATTCCCAGCTTGGAAACCATCTCATAAAAATTCCCACTGTTGAGTCCTTTAGTTAAGACATTGGCAAGTTGATCTCCTGAAGGAACGTAAGACATGCAGATTAGGCCTTCCTCAAGTTTTTTCTTTAATAAAATGTCTGTCAATTTCAATATTCTCTGTCCTGTCATGTTGTACAGGATTATGAGCAATATTAATTGCAGACTTGTTGTCACAATACAGTCTCATGGGACCCTGCCATTTGATCTTCAAGTCTTCTAGTATAATCTTCAGCCACAATAACTCACAAATTCCTTGTGCTGCTGCTCTGAATTCGGATTCTGCACTTGATCTTGCCACAACATTCTGCTTCTTACTCCTCCATGTTATTAGATTACTGCCGAGAAAGGTACAATAACCTGCTATTGATCTTCTGTCAACCATGGAGCCAGCAAAATCCGCATCTGTGTAGACTTCTAACTTGAGGTTTTGACTCTTTTTAAATAGCACTCCTTTCCCTGAACTTCCTTTCAAAATAGTGTAGTATTCGAAAAGCAGCTTGCATGTGTGATTCCTTTGGATCATGCATAAACTGGCTAATCAAACTTACTGCATAGGCAATATCTGGTCGGGTATGAGCAAGATAGATAAGCCTTCCTACTAGCCTCTAGTACATTTCTCGATCAACAGTTGGTTCTTCACTTGCTGCTGTTAGTTTCTGGTTTGCTTCAATTGGACTAGCCACTGGTTTGCAGCCAAGCTTTCCGGTTTCCTTCAAAAGATCCAGGACATATTTTCTCTGTAAGATAAAGATCCCTTGCTTGGAGTATGAGACTTCAATTCTGAGAAAGTACTTCAGTTTTCCCAGCTCTTTTATCTCAAACTCTTTCGCCAAACACTGTTTTAGAGTTTGATTTTCTCCTCTTCATCATTACCAGTGACTATTATGTCATCAACATACACCAGAAGTGCTGTAACTCCCCTGAATCCGTGTGCTTGATAAACAGTGTGTGATCTCCTTGACTTTGCTTATACCCTGACGTTTTCATGACTTTAGTAAATCTTCCGAACCAAGCTCTCGGTGACTGTTTTAGCCCATAGAGTGCTTTCTTCAGCTTACATACTTGTTTGCTGTTTCTTTCCCTTCAAAACCTGGTGGAATACTCATGTAGATTTCTTCTTCTAGGTCCCCATGTAAGAAGGCATTCTTTACATCATATTGTTGAAGTTGCCAATCAAAGTGAGCAGCTAGAGATAGTAGGATTCTCACCGTGTTCATCTTAGTTACTGGTGCAAATGTCTCCTGGTAGTCTACCCCATAAGTGAGTGTACCCTTTAGCCACCAACCTAGCCTTGTACCTCTTGAGTGAGCCATCAGCATTGTATTTAAGAAGTAAATACCCATTTGCAGCCGGCTAAATTCTTTCCATTCGGTTTGTCAACTATCTCCCATGTCTTGTTTTTCTCTAGTGCCCTCATTTCTTCCTTCATTGCATTTCTCCACTCTTCTTTTGACAATGCCTCAGATAGAGATTTAGGAACAACAATAGTATCTAGGCTCACAATAAAATTTTTGTGGAGTGGTGACAAACGTTGTAGTGATACATAGTGAGACAATGGATAAAATAGGTTTGCTTTGTGCAATTTCTGGAACCTTTTCTAAGGGCAATGGGAAGATCTAAATCATTCTCATGATTATCAACAGGCGGTTTAGTCAAAGGAGGAAATAGAACTAACGGTGCTTTCATTGATAATGGGGAGATTTAAATCATTCTCATAATCATGAACAGACTGTTCAGCCAAAGGAGGAATAGAACTTACCGTGCTTTCATTGATAAGGCCCGGATTGGTAGTCTGGCTTTGCGTCGGATTAGGAATAGTAGCTGATCTCCTTGAATATATCTGAGAAAACCTTTTAGGATTATGAACATAATCGGTTTGAGGAAGAGTTATAGGTTCCTGAGAAATGGGATTTGGAATAGACTCGAGTTGATAATTTTCAGGGGTGGCAGATTGGGAAACAAAATCAGTTGGAGCAGATGGAGTTTGAGAGACGGGTAACTCAAGATTACTAAGACTTAGACCATCTATTTCAAGAGCATTCTTATCTTCCAATGAATTCTCCCCCTGAAGATAAGAATGGTTGAAATATGACTTATTTTCAACAAAGGTTACATCTGCTGTCATATAGTATTTCCTAGAAGGAGGATGGTAGCATTTATAACCTTTTTGTGTGCTAGAATAGCCAAGGAAGATACATTTGATGGCTCGTGGATCTAATTTTCCCCTCTGGTGGTTATGTATATGGACAAAAGAAGTGCAACCGAAGACTCTTGGTGTAAGACCATTGGATACTCGAAAGTGAGGATAGAAAGTGGATAGAATTGCCATGGGTGTTTTGTGGTCCAATATACGTGAGGGTAACCGATTTATCATATAAGTGGCTGTAAGAATAGCTTCCCCCCAATAAGACTTAGGAACTTTCCCTTGAAATAACAAGGCTCGAGTAGTGTTAAGAAGGTGACCATTTTTCCTTTCAGCAATTCCGTTTTGTTGGGGTGTATTGACACAGGATGACTCGTGTATGATTCCTTCCTTTTGAAAATATGGTGACAGCACTTGATTAAAATAATCTTTGGCATTATCAGACCTGAACACTTTAATTTTAACCCCAAACTGATTCTGAATCATGGAATGGAAGGAAAGAATAATAGTACTCTCACATCAGATTTTTGCTTGAGCAAGAAAGTCCATGTGACTCTAGTACAATCATCAATTAAAGTAACAAACCAACGAGCTCTTGAGACATTTGGAATTGTAGAAGGTCTCCATATGTCACTATGGACTAAATCAAAAGGTTTAGAACACCGTTTATTGCTAATAGAAAATGAAACCCGAGTGTGTTTGGCAAACTCACAACATCACAATGAAATTCTTTAATATCTAAATTCTTAAACAAAGAAGGGTACATAACTTTCAAAGTTTGAAAAGGATTGATGGCCAAAACGAAAATGATGAAGCCAAATGGCTTCTTTATTAGAAGTTGTAAGGAAAGAAAGAGATAGACTTGGTGAAACTCCTTTAGTGGCATCTGGTACCTCAAGAAATACAGCTCATTCCTTTCCTTAGCAAGTCCAATCCTCCTCTCCGAGTCCTTGTCCTGAAAAACACAATAAGAATGGATGAAAAACCACATTACACTGTAAATCTATAGTGAGTTTTCTGGATAGAGACAAGGTTGGCTAATAATTTTGGCACATGAAGAACATCTTTCAAGGTAAGATTTGGTGAAATAGATATATTCCCAATTCCAGCAACAGTAGCAAGTGATTCATTTGCTACTGTGATTTTTTTATTACTAGGACAAGGGGTATATGTTCTAAACTGTGAGGAACAGGGAGTCATATGGTCAGTAGCCCCAGAGTCTATGATCCAGGAAGTGTCTAAGTGATTCCTTGAGCCATGTAAACCAAAAAGATCGAAAGATTTACCTGAGAGGGTTAGAGAGCATGAAGTTCCAGACATTGGAGCCGAAAAACAAGGATTTTGTTTAGGCAAAAGTGAGAGACGTGTACAGCAATGAAGGCTGTAGAACAGAACAGAAACGCAGCAATAAAGGCTGCAAACAGACGCAAAAAGCAGAGAGAAAGAGAAAGAAACGCAGCAATGAAGGCTGCACTGCAATAGATGCAGAGAGCAGAGAGAAAGAGAAAGAGAAAGAGAAAGAGACGCAGCAATGAAGGCTGCAAACAGAATCCAGAAATCAATTCTGAAGCTCTGATACCATGCAGAATTTAGAAATAGAGAATGGTATCTGTTCTCATTCATATTTTCTGGATGTACAAGGCTGTATTTATAGAGAAACTCTAGGGAGAAAACCTAAGAGAAAAAATAGGAAAAAAATCAGGAAAGAATTAACTGTTAATCCCTCAATTCAAGGGATTGATTTTCAGCCTAAAATCTAGCTTAGAATCTCTCTAACAATATTCACATTACAACAGTAAAGATTGGATTTGATTTGGATTAATATCCAAATCATATCCATATATTCCAGCAATCATATCTGCATATTCCCATATCCAAATCATATCCATATATTCCGGCAATCATATCTGCATATTCCAACACTATTGTTATAGGAAAATCATTTGTTACACCTACATGAGTTTGCACACTAGTCGTTGTCCCATCGTACATATCCTTTTGTTAGAAATTTAGGATTTTATTATTGTTAGGAGTGTTATTAGGTTAGGAGTGTTAGTGCTAGTTGAGTTATACTACACTTGTGTTTGATGTAGTACATTAGTTTAAATAGGAGTATAAGGTTAGTGTTTTGTATCATCACAACATCACAATTATTCAGAGTCCTATTAGTCAAATATAGTCTCTCTTTTCTCTTTTCCATCTAATCCTTATAATTTTAACATGATATCCGAGCGGTACCAACCTCCATGACCTAATCCCGTCACCATTACCGCTGTAGAGTTTCCAAAATATGGAACTCCTTTGTTTGATGTCCTTCATTTTCACTTTGCTTTAGTTTCCAGTGGTTGTATTCACTTTTATGGCCACTAGCAATTGCCATTTTCCTCCATGCATTTGTAGTTTGTCTTTGCCTCTGTCTCTGTTTTCCTTGGTTGCATTAAGGATCTGATCCATTTCCAGCCAACATTAGTGGCTGTGTTCAGACATAGTATTTATTACATATATAAATATTTTCTAAATCAAATCTAAAAATAGAAGTAGGTTTTCCAGTTAAAGATTTCTCATTTCTGTACCTTTGCCTCAACTTTTTTCCCAAGCTACATGAAACAGATTTTCAGAATACCACAAAAATAATTTTGAATTGTTACGTTGGGAAGCAATAATGTTCTCACAACAATGATGCTGAAACTTTCTAGGATGAGCTTAATTCTTGGAAAATTCCTTTCTGCAGTAAAAATGATAAGAAACTGTCATCTGATTCAAATCTTTGTAAATTAGGACTTCCATACTGGTATTTCAGTCAGAATGCAGCCGTTTATAACTTTCTTACTGCATGTCTGGTTTATTAGAGTAACAAATAGGAGAAGAGAGTATACATAGACTATCAATTTCCACCATTACTTCATTAATATTCCCACATGCATTTGATGCACAAGTAGGCATTCAATGCATACACAAAAACATGTATGTTCCCCTACATAACAATGTACATGTAAGTACCTTTTTATATCCACAAGCTTATGCAGACAATTACAACACTGTATGAATTGTGTTTCTTCTATCGTTTTTGTGTAGTGTATTTAGTGTTATCATTATGACTAATATTGCTACTGCCATAACTATGATTATCATTATTATTGTGTAGAGATACCCGTTCTAATGTATTGGAAGAAAGCCTCCAAAAACTTGGAGTTGAGAAACTTAACAAAGATGATGTTCAAAAGCTACAATGGGAGGTTTTGGAAGCCAAAATTGGAAACTGGATTCATTTCATGCGTATTGCTGTAAGAAGATTTCAAATTTGTGCATTTTTTTCTTTTTTTATTTTCATTCAAATATGTAATTAGACTGGAACAGGTCAAATTGTTGTTTGCCGGTGAGCGAAAAGTTTGTGATCAGATATTTGAGGGCTTTGATCCTCTTAGTGATCAGTGTTTTGCTGAGGTGACTGTAAACAGTGTCTCCATGCTACTTAGTTTTGGAGAAGCAATTGCCAAAGGCAAGAGATCACCAGAAAAGTTATTTGTACTTCTGGACATGTATGAAATAATGCAAGAGATCCATTCAGAGGTATGAGCTTTTGACATCCATAATCATGAATCTTGCTACTATCAGTCTGTTGCATAGGTTTCATAAATCTTATAGGGTAAGATTATAAAGCTTAATTTTATATTCAATGGACAATTAAGGTTTTCCTTATTCAATGTAACACTGTTATTGGCTATTCATGAGTCATTGAATTTCCACATGGTTGTCAACTTATCTGTAGTTTCCTTTTCATTTGTGTGTGAGACTTACAAGTATCCTGTAACTTAGTTAGGTTAATCTAAAATAATGTTCTATTCTAGGATTCACAGGTACTTATGTATTTGTAGCCCTGTGTGTGCTTTGAACTTTCATGTCATGGTAATTTTGGGATTCATCATGATGATTGAGATTCTATGCTTCAGTGTTGTCCATTGACTTAACCTTTTCAAACTAGAATTATTATCACGTAACTAAATTTTATTTATATTTTTCCGGAAAAGTAGCTATTTACAGGTCTTCTATAAGTCAGGATTACTATAAAGGCAACTCCAATTACGGCCTCTCACATTAACATTAATTTTATCTTGAAAAATTTAACGAGATATGGACTAGTTGTAGTGGGAAAAAGATTTTTGAACATTCATGAGTGAGAAAAAAGAATTTAGAAAACACAAAAAGCCTCTGACATGTGCTTTAGTTTAGCATTTGTCTAAAGGCTAGATTATGATCAATTAAAGCATTATACTCTTCTCCTCATTACAGTGTGTCTCGTTAGTTTTCTCTCCAACAGTTTTTACATTCAACCTCAGATAGGGTTTTACATTAACTATGGCAGTAGTGATGTCACTAGGCTAAGATGTCTAATATATTTGTTGTTCACAGTCATGCAATAGCTGTTTTGCACATGGTTACCATTAAGCAAACTGGAGAAATATTTCAAAGGTGTTATAACATATTATCAACTTTTGCATCATCCATCAGATTGAAACACTCTTCAAAGGCAAAGCTTGCACTGTAATAAGGGAAGCTGCATTGGGTTTGACAAAACGGCTTGCACAAACAGCCCAGGAGACCTTTGGAGATTTTGAAGAAGCAGTCGAGAAAGATGCTACAAAGACTGCAGTAACAGATGGAACTGTCCATCCTTTGACAAGCTATGTGATTAACTATGTGAAGTTTTTATTTGAGTAAGTTCATCTGTGTTATCTTCTACTTCAAATTCTCTAGCCAAATCATCAAATTATTTCTAGCACAATTGATTGTATTTATTTAATTAGGCAAGTATGCTGGAAATTAGTTATGGACTTAATCAACCCAGCCCAAACTAGTTCCAAATGTTGCAGAAATTATGCATCTTAACCATGGTCCACAACGGATGGCCAAAGACTGGTCAACACAATGAGCATTTTGCATTCCCTTATATTTTGGAACATGCTGTGATAGTGGGGAAAAAAATAGTTTTGTATTGAGAGTCATTTGCTGGGAAACTAATTGTCTAGCCTGAAATAGAAAATTTGAGAATATAACGAAATGTGTTATGGACTTATGGTAATGTTTAAAAATCGAGCTTACATGTGAAAAAGATGTTCCCTGTATATATATCATTAATAATTTATATGCGTAGTCTCTAATAAGATTAATTGTGACTGTGAAGCGTATTTTGCTGCGGCATGCCTGGAGTTGATGATTCTCTTGAACTAATTGTAAAATTCCATCTATTTTGAACTGAGTTTTATGTTCCATATCTGAAACTTTAATGTTTCAAATAAAGCTATTGTGCAATCCCATGTTTTTATTCTATATTAAGTGAAATTACTTGTTAAACATTCTGTTTCTCTCCTCTACCCAAGGATAATGCTCCAGCTTGTGTACTCTCTCATGTGTCTGTGTGTAAACTTTGCCTTGATTTACATCATAGATCTTCACATATTTGACCTTACCAGAATTCACTAAATATTGGCAGTTACCGGTCTACCTTGAAGCAACTTTTCCAAGGAATTGAAGGTGGAGATGATTCTTCGCAGCTAGCATCTGTAACAATGCAAATAATGCAAGCTCTGCAAACCAATTTAGATGGAAAATCAAAGCAGTATAGAGACCCTGCATTGACTCATCTATTTCTCATGAACAATATTCATTATATTGTCAGCTCAGTTCGGAAGTATGTCATCCACATGTATTGGTTATTGATTTCATTGAATCCTGTGAGTTTTATTGCATCCTCTGCTGGTTCTGTGTTATTATCCTCCTAATCCTCTTCTATTTTAGGTCTGAAGCGAAGGATTTATTGGGAGATGATTGGGTACAACGACATAGGAGGATTGTGCAGCAGCATGCAAATCAATACAGAAGAAATGCTTGGGCAAAGGTATTGTTCTATTGACCCAGATGGCCGCTATATATCTTGCAGCTTTCTTGGATGTTACTTGGATCTTTTGTTGGCAGGTGGTTCTCTTTGAGTAGATTCAGTTAAAAACTTAAAATTGCCTGATGTTTGGTTTTGTGTTAAGTGAATGTGCATAATTTGCTTTAGTTCACTTGAGGAACTAATACTATTTTTCAAGTTTTGTCTGTATGAGGGAACTAAAATGAGTTTGCATTCACAATTATGCAAGCTTAATTGTTCTTTATTAAACCATTATATTAACTGGAATGTGTTACCAGTGGCTTCAACACCCATTGAGGGAATCGGATTTTTTTGAAATTTTTACAATGACTTGGAATTTAAGAGTTTGAAGCTACTAGAAATGATTTAGGCAAGAAGAAAGTAAATCACACCTAGTAGAGTGTCTAGAGCAAGTAAATAAATTAGCAAGCACAATGCAAAGAAATTAAATCCATTAATGCTTTTGTCATTCTTCAATTTACTGAGGTTGTGTCCTGGTTTAAATTTTAAAAACAGTCAAGTTTGTTTATCTAGTATCCTGCTTTAGTGTTGTTTGTCACTCTTTTGTATACCTGGAGGTAGATTTTCCAAAATGGGGCTGTGATTTGCTGGCCAGCCCATTTGGGCCAGTAGAGGTTCTAAGTGACAGGCTGTTTATAATTGGGATTTTTATAGACTGGGCTGTTTAGCTTACAGAATAAATTGTTAGGGAGGGAGGGTTGGTCTGCAGGCCAACCCATTTAGGAAAAAAATGAAAATTAGAAGAAAAGGGTTAGGATTTTAGGTAATTGGAAATGTTAGATATTATATTTAATTGTGAATTTGTGATAGTTTTTACCTGTTAGATTGTTCATGTGGTTTTAATGGAATTTTATGATATATTCATGAAGTTTATGGAGTAAATATGATTTTTTCAGTTTGATATATGAATTTTTGTTAATCGATGCATGACCTACAGTTTTTGAGGATTCTTTTATTTTTATAAATTTTCTGATGGACTAAATGGGCTAGCTTGATTAACCCACCTTCCCCGGAGAGTTAGGGCTGCTGTTATAACTTGTAACTAGGTGCACAAATAGAAAAATAGACATGAAATTTGACGCGGTTCAGCCCACAGCGCACTATAAGACTATGTCCAACGGGCAAAACAGAGAGAAATTTGTCTATGATCAATGAAGAATACAATGAGTAACTGCTCTCTCAAACCCTAATACACCCCAATCCTGGGCTAAACTAGAAAATTTTAGGTGGGGTTGCTAACTACACACTCACATATACTATAAGATGACTTGGGGCAGATTTCATCTACTTGGGGGGCTTACACAAAAAATTACTCGTAGTAATTAAGAAAAATGTTTGTTTGGCCTCCACCTATCTGCCTATGCTCTTTCCTAGCTACAGGGAGAGAGCATAGGCAAGTAATGAAATGTATTCTTCATACTTGAAAGTTACTACAGCTGTGGGCTTGATGTTTAGTAGAGCTGAGATGAAAGACACAACAACTCTTGGCTATGTAGATTCTGATCAAACTGTCTATACCACTGCCTAGGGAATTGCTTCAAACCAAAGATTGATTTCTTAAGCAAACAAATGTGATCTTGCATAAGTGGAATTAGTGTTGTCATGAGGCCAAAAGCATGTTGAGATGAGGTGGCTGCATCATTGAAGTGATGTGGATATTTAAAAAAAAAAAACTGAAATTATTCATATGACAGCAAATCATCACCACATTGACCAAAATAAGATTTAAATGCAAATTAATTCATGACAATGCATTAAAAACATAAAGTAATCCAAATAGAAAATACCATAAACATAATATATCTGCACATCCAACCAAATGCAAGTCAAGACATGAAAGATTTGACGCAAAGTAAGATATCTAAATGTTCTAGACTGAAAATTTTGGGTGAAACACAATCCAATAAAGATAGAGAGGAGACTGTGACACAAACTGGCAAAGATTGGAGGATAAAGTGGGAAAACTTATGCAGGCACACTTCTGTGCAAATTACAGCTCATGCTTCAGCTTTTGGTTTATCAGGTACTTCCGAATTTGCATGATATGTGGCTTCACTGCATCAGCCGCATCACAGTGATGCAGCTGCATCATGCAACCTGCCTTGCCTCAAGCCACCAGGTAGTGAGGCTCATTTCTGCTTCTCCGCATCAGTGCCTAAGTGGCAGATGTGGCCACTTTTGACAACACTGCCTGGAATGAGAAACGCCTCTGTGCATCGCAACTGGACAGAATATTTCATTAAAGTTGACGCCCTCCCTTTGAGTTAGCCCTTAGCCACTATCTGATCCTTATACCGAGGTGCTTCTACCAATGGGGTGCCTTCCTTTCTCCTGAAAACCGATTTGCAGCCAACAACTCTATGTCCCTTGGCCAACTTAACCACCTCCTATGTCTAATTATTGTTACGGGACTTCTCAATTGGAATCTCTTTGACTTTGCTTGATTCAGCACCTCCAACTTCTCAGAAGAATCTGTATTCCTCTAACATTTGTTTTGCAAACCTTCTTTTAGGTTTGTTACATGTTCTCCCTCTGTTCTGGCCAGGCCCATTGGCCCATTTTTTGAAATCTAAGGCGTTCTCCAATGTTCAGGTTTATTTGTATTGTACATTGGTACTCGGATTGATACCATTTACTTATCACAAATTCGAAGGCCAGACATGTCATTTTCTCCATATTTTTGCATCATATGTTGTTTAGGTTCTGAAACTATCTCTTTGTTGTTTCCACATTGTTCAGCAGCTAATTTCTTGATAAGTGTACCATCTCTCAAGAATATGTTTCTTTTGGACCACTGGCTTCTTTTAGATTGGCTGATGGTACTCTTATAAAGTTTTGGGAGGATGTTTAGGCGGGGAATGTTCTCTTCTTAGAGGCTTTCCTTGCCTCTATCATCTCTCTACTGTTCACAACTGGCCCATTAAGAATTTCTCTTCCATTCTGTTTTAATTTAACTGTGGAATTTCACTTTTGTAGAGACTTAAATAATAAAGAAGGAAGTGAATTGCAGTCCTTTTTGCTCACATATTTAAGGGTGTCTCTTTTCCTTTAGACTTGCTATTGGACAAGATTATGATTGTGGCTTTTCTTTGGTGCTCTAGGGAGTTGCCATTTCTGATTTTTAAAGAGACCGGACATCCTTGCTATATTCTTTATATACCTCATATTTCTTGTTGTGTTTCCGTGTGTGTGTATGATGATTTATACGGTCACAGCCATTATATTTCTCTTTCCTATCAAATTTCTTTGCTGACATGTATTGCCTTCCTTTCTGTTACATTGTTACTGTGTATTTGTGTTTTTGTTTTGATCTTTGTATGATCATTTGGCTAAAAGCACAGAATGTCAACCCTTTCATTGATTTGTAATTATGAGAAGGTACTGTGCCATTTTTGAATTTTGATTCTTTCCCTTGGCAGATTCTTCAGTCCCTCTCTATTCAGGGCCTCACCTCATCAGGTGGTGGGGGTGGTACTGCTGGTGGTGATGGGGGAAGTAGTAGTGGTGCTTCAAGAGCAATTGTTAAAGACAAGTAGCCTTTGAATTGCTTCTTTATGCACTTCATTTCAGGGAAAAGATTTGCTATAGTTCTTTTGACATGTGAATGTTTACTTTGTCCTCAGGTTTAAGACATTCAATGCTACGTTTGAGGAACTTCATCAGAAACAATCTCAATGGACAGTTCCTGACACAGAGTTGCGAGAGTCTCTTCGGCTTACAGTTGCTGAAGTCTTGTTGCCTGCCTATAGATCATTTGTGAAACGTTTTGGGTGTGTTTTCTTATTTTAATTAACTGCATTTATGATTACATCATTATTCAATTTATCTATATATGGGGATAAGTATCAATGGATGTGAAATAATGTCTTTTTCCACTTGAGACAAAAGTACATAATTTTTCTGATAATTTTATCTAGTTACTGATTAACTCCCTTAACAACTCAAGGGTAGATTTGTTTACATTCGATGCCTCGTGATTTTGATATCAGCTATTATTCCGCTATGATGTATAACTGAAAACCTAGCGCATTGCAGGCCTCTAGTGGGGAATGGAAAGACTCCTCAGAAGTACATCAAATACACAGCAGAAGATCTAGAGCGAATGTTGGGTGAATTTTTTGAAGGAAAAAACATGAATGAATCCAAGCGGTAATCAGAGTCTTGATAAGGTAGGCCTGTTTACCTTGTGCTTCATAACATTTCCAGGTTGATGCTTTTGTTGTGTATTGGTTTCTTTTGTCACTTCAGTGATAGTTCACCTTCACCAGGTTGTATTTGGTGCTGAATGTATCTTCCTACCTATGGAGGAGTCCAGGAAAGAAAGTGATTTATCTTTTATATCTATGGGCTATAGCAAGTACTTTAATAAGAGGGTGAATATCTCTGCTTCCTTCTATTGCCTGTACATAGTTCATTGTTTTCCTGCTTGAAGTGATACTTACCAAAGCATATATATTTGGAACAAGATCCTCTCATGTTAGCGGGTAGCGTGAGAGGGTCATGTTGAGAGAGAAAAACACAAACTATTTTATAGGACTCACTGTGATTTATGTAGGGCATCACAAATTCAATTAAAAAATTGTTTGTCTTTCTTATAACATCACCTTCTCATGTTACGTAAAATGAGAGAATCCTGATCCAATTTATGCTATACGACTAAGTTTAATTATATGGAACTTTACTAGTCTTGTTTTCATTTTTGGAAGGGGGATGCATATGTAATAATAAGGGATTGGTGACTATTGGTTCCATTTATTGGCGTAAATAGCACTGTTTAATTCTTTTCCTTCGTTGGTGTTATTTTTCTTTTGTTTTTATGGCTTTTTAAAATTTTGCGTATATCAGTATGCATTAATGAAGGAATAGTGGTTTCATTTATTTGTTTATTTATACATGTAGGTAGTATTCATATCATAATTTTAACTATGTCACTTTTTGCAATGTGATTTTGGCTTCCTGAATATTATTGTATTTTTAATATAGCAGTAGAAAGTAATTGTTATCATTAATTTTCTTTCAAGAAAATTTTATGAATAAATTAATAGTTTGGAAAAGGTGTATGGAACACAATTTTCGAGGGTGTCATCATGGAAAATGAAGATATATAAAGATTTCCATATAGTCATTGAATTATTATATAGATTTAGTTTAAAACTAACTGTTTCATTTAAAAAATTGCTAAGTATCATAAATAAAGTCTTTGTGTAATTGTTACTATAAAATTTGTTATGACTTTGGTGATGTAACTTTATTAATAATCATTATTTTAGAGAAAAGTTATTGTATAATTTATTGAATAAATAATTAATCAATAATTAATCGTATGATGTATTTTGTCATGTGAAACAATAATTTTATTGAAGGAGTAACATTTTTTTTAGAGAGAGAAATAATTATACGATATTACATAGTTCTAGATGCGTAGCTAATAATGCAGGAGGGCGTTAATTTTTTCTTTTAAATTTTATATGTATAGCATTATTTTATTTGTAATGAACATTATAAGATATAAAAAGTATAAACTATGCGTTTGTAAATGGATACTAGGAGTATAAAATGCCAAATGCCAATACTAAACTTAGGATTTAGTGGGATTAAAGTAAAGACAAAGTGGCTTTAGTGGGATTTAAACTTGGGATCAAGCAGTTTTCAAAAGAACTTAGTACTATTTAAGTTAAAGGCAATTAGACTAATTATGTGATTACAAAATCACATAAAAGGTTTCTTTTGAGAAATTGCCTTTGCATTTCATATTTAAAAAAAAGGATTAAGTAATTCTTTTGAGAAATTGCCTTTGCATTTCATATTTAAAAAAAGGCCTAAGTAATCAGGTGATGTGAAATAGTAATCAGGTGATGTGAAATGTTTTTGTCGTCACATAAATATATTATTAATGTAGATTGTAAAATATAAAAGGATTAATGACTAATTGTGATTTTTTTCTTTTTATATTTTGAGAGTTCAATTAATGAGTATAAAAATTTATGGTAATTATTTACAATATCTTTAAAGTTGTGAAGGCTTGTATACCATTTTTTTCATAAATTGAAAATTAGAATTATTATAGGACCATGTTGCGAACTTAACCCTGATCAAGTGATTTGAAGTCAAACAAAAGTACATGGACAATGCATTTGGATTCTCTAAAGTGTAGGGTGTACTTTTGAGATCTAAGTGCAAATGGGTAAGAATTAATGAGAAAATTAAGAAAGAAGATTTTGATAAATTCATAGTTTATTATCAATGTATTTGTATTTTATTATATCCTAAGTCGATATTTTTTTATAAGCACAATATTTTATTCTCTAAAGTGCATCTTATACTTTAGTGGATGTTATTCCCACGAAAAATATATTTAGATAAAAAAATTGTATATAATTTTCTATGTGTGTGATTTTTATTTTTAGAAGAATAAGATTGGAGACTAGAAAAAAGGATAAAATATTTAAATCCATTATTAGGGCATAACTACAAGTCTCTTTTTTAAAAAAAGTATTTCAACACATTTTCAAATGTATTTAAATGTAATTTTTTAAAAAAGTAAAAGTAAAAAAAAATTAATTTATTTTTTTTTAGAAATTAATGATATTTAACTTCTGAAAAAATAGAAGGAGAAATGATTTTTAATATAATTTTATAACAAAAATATCTTTTACTTTTATTAAAAATTACATTTTATATCATCTCTTTTTTCTTCTTATAAATTTTATTTACATGAACTTTCTTGAGTAATTTTATAAATTATATTTTAAACAACGTAATTTTAAGTCATTGTGTCTTAATATTTTAAATTAAATTCTAATTTCAATGACTATACTACTTAGAGGAAGTAAAATAGAACAATATTAACAATATATTGTTAAATCTTTTGGTACACAATTAGACATATTATTATCTTATGTTTCGTTTTTCATAATGCTGTTACTATGATATATTTAAAAATCTCACCGTCTCTATTATGCTAGTTCATTTAATTATGTCTTACATATCATAACTCATCATATCTTGCATTTGGATATCTTTTTCAGTAATTTTAATATAAATTAAGTATTTTTATTCTTTTTAACCTAAACAAACTTAAATTTTTTTTTATTATTTAAAAGTATTTTTTAAATATTATATTTAAATACAAAATTACTTTTTTTTAAAAAAAAAGATCTATTGAAATAAGATATATAAAAAAAATACTTTTTTTAGAAGCTTATCCAAGCGGATCTTATATCTTGAGAAGTCTGTGGTGCACCTATACAATTTAGATGCACCAGTGCAAGAATCATATTAATCGTTAGATAGGCATTTTTTTGGGTCTTAGTTAGATAGACATATTTTTAAAAGAATAAATTTACTCTTTGGTCCCTGGATGATAAATTTTTTATAAGTTAATCTCTGAATTAATGAACATCCTAACAAGTTAATTCCTCTATCAATAACATCTATTATGTGCTAATAAGGTTTTAAATTATGGTTGCAGTTGTGTTGTGGTTATGATTGCGTTGTGGCCGTCGCAGATTGATGTGGACTGATGTGCTTGGTGCTGGCTGTAATCGCAGTGTGTTGCGGTCGCGGTGACCACCACGACTGAGATGTTGCAGTCACATCAGGTGATGCGGTCCGCAATTTGAATCTCTGTGTACTAATGAAAATGATGATTTCGCTTTAGATGCTGTCAACACAATATTTAAAGTATAAAGTGATGTTAACACAATTTTTAGATGATTAAATTGAGAATTTATTCTTTTTTTTAAATCCTTTTTCAGTTGGAAAGCTTCAAAAAATGCAAAGCTTTTTTCTAAAATTCAACTAATAAATTTTGTTTGGGATTGATCAAGCGGTGGACTTAGTTGGGGGCAATAGCATCTTGGAGTAGAAAAAATTTATGTATAATATACATAATTTTATAAGTAGGTCTCTCATAAAAGTTAAATCTCTCCTCTTCTCAAAATTTTCTATATAAGGCTCAATTAAAATTTTCTAGTTACACAATTAATATAACAATTCCAATATATAAGAGTTAGTTTGATATGAGTGTAAAAATACGGTAAATTTTTATGGGATAAGTTTTCTATACAAAATTATATAGAATATTAACCCCATAAAAATTTACTTTTTTTTTACTTTATACTAAACATACATTAAGAATATTTCTTATATATATATATATATATATATATATATTGAGCCTTTAATATCCATACCCTACAGGTTATAGTGGAGTTAGCGAATTAGAAACAACATAGGTGTGAAGATAAGGCGACTGCATCAAACTGGTTGTGGATTTGCTAGAAACAACAAAAAAAATTCTAACAGAAAAATTCTTGAAAAGTTTATTCGATTTATAGCAGATTTGAAACTCCAAAATTATAGTTTGGATAAAAGAAACAAGAAATATACTTTTATTCAAACTATAATTTAGAGACATGCTTTTGTTTAATATATAGTTTAGGGGTTTTCAAAAATCAAACTCAATATATTACTTTAGAGGCCACGTTGTACGGTGCACAGATACAGTCAAATTTAGAAAGTGCAAGTGCACCATGTGCTTTGCCATTTATCGTATCAATCACTGTTACCTTTATCGACTCATATTCTCGTTAACTTACATGGAAACTACCCTTTTTGACTGGTCATTTGCCTTTGGATCAGAGGTCATTTCACACACAACACTCCCACCAATATTTTTATGGATCCACACTATGTTTGTCCTTTGCTAGTAGAAGAATCCAAGGTCACTGGACAGAGGACGCCATATACGAGTGTGTCAGATCAGAGATGCCACAATTATACACTGATTATTGGGAGTTTGAGATCCCAGAAAATCGCTTACTTTCATGTAAAAATGCACTTGCAATAGAGCACAAAAGATGGTGGCCTTGTTTTTAGTGTGAACTAGACGTATTTTTACAGGATTTAACCTATTTAAATTATTTAATAGAATTAATTTCTTTGAATCGAGAATAATAATAATATAACATTCTATGAAATGTGATTTCTAAAAATTCAATTGCAGTTTTCATATTTAAGAATGTAACTCACTTTCATTGTACTAATATCTATTGAGTGATGGTGGCCTTCTATGGATAAAATAGCCCTTCTAGCTTTATTGTTTTTCTCTCTCTTTCCTAAACACTGCAAAAGCTCATGGGGTGGAAACTTTGTCTGCATGCCAATCCTTCTTTGCCACTATCTCCCTTCCCTCAAAAGTTTGGGGGTGTTGTGGGCCTGTCTTGGGGTGACACAGAACTGCAACATTCAAAGAAAAGAGGAAAAGTTGCATTGCCTTGGAAGAGTATGAACATTTTGAATGTTTGTAAGGGCTTTAGTTGACCCCTAAAAAGAATAAACTTAGTGGGGTCATGCTTTTCGAGTTCTCTTTTCCTTTACCTTTTTTTCATCTGCAATGATTTTCAGATCATATTTTAAAGATTTTAAAATGTCCAAAACGACTGGTGCCATATCTTCTTTGTATTTAAAGAACCTTTTGGCCTTCGGGATGAGTACTACAATGATAAGTTGCATATTAGCAACCACAAAAAAATAAGAAACAAAAAGAAAGAAAGAAGTAATTATATTGAAGCTTCAAAAAATTCAAATAATTGACTCTAAAAATTACCAATCTCAAAATATTACATTTGTTGTAATAAAACATGAAACTTTCAAGCTAATTGTTAAATTGAATAATTTATTGTACCAATTATTCATCTAAATGATTGGACATTACTCCTTCAGGTTCACAATGTATGATGTTTTAGTGAAAAATTCTTTGTTCATATTAAGTGATGTCTTCAAAAGCCAATAAACATCAATTTTTTTTCTTCCAATTCTACCCTTGTACTCCCAAAATCTTTCGAGTCTCAACTATTTAAATACTCAACTAATTTACTCGTGTAATTCTTCCAAGCATATTGGCATTTAGTTCAAAGTAGTCTTCCATCTTTTGTTTCCCAATATTTATTGATGACAATAGCTAGCACTTCATTTTGTTTCCCAAAATTTTAAGAGAGGTGATGTGAGAATTAATGGTGTAGGCAAGAGATTAATAAAATAGTGTGAGATAGTAGTGTGGAGTAATTAACTGCTATAAATTGAAGAAGGGTAGTTTAATAAAAAATCAATTCCTATATTTAAGATTTGGATTGTACATCTTAATTCTTGTGCCTTTCTCCATAACGTCATTTATTGTCAATCGGAGGGAGTATTAGATATACTTCACCAGTCTTCTTACAGTATTATATTATGGGGTGAAACAATAAAAGATTGTTCATGGAATACAATGTGTTCTAATTGAATCCATATTAAATTTGTTAAAGATGATTCATAAAATGAGAGTTCTATTATAGTAAACGGTGTAGTTAAGCTTCAGGTTTATTGAATTCTCTCATTGCACAAGAACAAAATATGATTTTGTTACGAGAGGAAAGGACACAAATCTCATCATGTATAAGGTTGCTTCTTTGAAATTACAAGCGGAAGCAGTTCTGAAACAAATGATGATCACGCAGAGGAAAGTATCGCATTGCTTAGTTGTCGGCGAAGTGAAGTGGACAGCTGTAGATTTTACTGGGAAAGATGAGTCTTTTTTTCATGCACGAGTTTCCAACTTGGAACCTTGAAGACATGTGTCAATTGGGGGTTCACAATTTTAAATTATCATGAAAGTCATATAACTTGTATAACTTAGTTTTATGTGGGCATCTATAAGATGTTAAAATGATTTTGGAAACTTCAATGGTAATTTAAAAAGATGAGTCCTCAATTGAGACTTGTCAATTATTAAATAAAATACTTAAAGATGATGTGATAGATGGTGTCTACTTAAAAACTTGTCCATGTTGACGAAGGAAGTATTGACATGAAAAAATTCTTAAGTATGCTTAATGTAAGATACTTTTTCTTATACTGTACTATTAATTATAAAGCTGTCAAACGGGCTGCTCGACTCATTTAAGCCCGCTTGCAATGGGCTGCGAATTAAACATGCCAAGTTAAAATTATTTGCATTAAAAAGAATTGAACAAAATCAACTCAACTTACTTCGCATGAACTCATGGGCCTAAATAGGCCAACCTGCACAATTTTTTTTTTTAAGTTTCATGTTTTTCCACCAAAAAATTTATAAAAAAAATTTAAATCCAATCAATCATCAAAAAAACTTATCAAACCAAATAAACATTATTCAAAACTCATTCACAAATATATAATATAATTTAAATATTGTCCAAAAACTCAAGCACTTAATTTCAAGATATATTGGGATTCCAAATTAAACTATGGAAGTGGATAGTGTAACATGTGTATATTAACAAAGAATATACAAAGAAATTAAACTTAGTATATATTTTTTATCATAAATGCATTTCATAATTTGGAAAAATGTTAATATATATCTTGAAGTTGAGTGCTTGGGTTTTTAAAAACCTCTCAGCCTTAATGAGTATGGTTGTGTAGTTAAAAAAATTTCATTAAAAAGAAAATAAATGGGATCTATGAGTAAACAAGCCCCGCATGTTTAACCTACTAGTTAAATAGAGTGATATAAAAAGCCCTATGTTTATACAGATTATAATTATTGAAACCTAACTCACATTTTTTATGCCGTTAAATGGGCCGGCCCAATAGGTTAGCTTATTTTGACTACCCTAATTAAGTGTATACCACATTAGCTATATAGGTTATTGGTGTTTCGTGCTGTAGGAGACAAGCACAGTCATCTATATAATGTGTCACATGATAAATAATATATTATAAAAATATTTTTATACTAAATATATCCAATTGATAATATTTCATTGTCACGAGAGTTGTTGTCATTGGTGTCACATAAGCTGTTGTCGCCATGTTTGCTGCATTGGTAGAAGTAATGATTTAAATTGTGAACCGTATTACCTAATGCAGCCACAACATCTTGGTCGCCGCGACTATAACACATCATGATTGAGGCCTGCATCAAGCTGCATCAGCCTGTGATGGACGCAACGCAATTGTAATTACAATACAACTGTAATTACAATTTAAAACCTTGGGTAGAAAAAAGCAAAATGCTAAGCTTTGGAGAGGATTAGATTGGATTTGGTGTATTCTCTCTCTTTTCTGTTTCCTCTTTATCCTCTCTCTCGTCTTCACCTGTTCTTGCTCCTTTTGCCCCCTTCCCTATGTCAAGCCTAGCTAGAGTTTGTCTCCTTCAAAGAGTGACTATAATAATGGCCTATTTGCCAGTTAATTTGGTTATTTGGTATATATTGTTGCTTGTTTTCACACTAATAATTGTCCATGTGCGTGGAGAAGTTAATTGCTCCATATATAATATATTCATCTATCTTACAGAAATTCCCAAGTTCTTGCATGTTGATGGTTGATAACTTTTGATGAATCAGTAGCAGCCTAGCTAGCTAATAAAGTGGACTGCTTAATCCTATATAATATATAGAATGTATATACATATGCATAAATTATATATAGAGATCATCTATAAGATTTGCTATTTGACAAAGGGATTTGTGTGAGATCCTGCAATCTTTCTCAATTGGGTACAAAGCACGAGGACTTGTAATGTGATGACATTAGCCTGCATTGCTTCAGTTTTATACTTTTATATAAAATAATGGAGCCAGAGAAAGTTAGGAATGGGAAATAAAAATTAAATGTTAAAGTTGTATCCTTTTCTTCTAGAGTAATGCCACACTTACACAGTCAAAAAAATAGACAAAGAGTAATGTTGAATACCAGAAAAAAGTTTCATGAAAGTTCATTCGAATGGGTGTATCAGTTGATATAATGATTTATTTTTTATATTTTAATTTTTATTTGTTATATTTTAACTGAAAAATAGGTGAAGTGGTGGTGCCACATCTTTCGTAATGGATTTCGTGAAGTAGTCTTTCGTGATATATATATATCACTGCTTATAGACAAATTTTTTTATAGAATTTAATTAAATTTAAAGGTAGTTATTGGATGGAACAAAATAATAGAGACTACTTATTTATTTAAGAATCAACAAGTACGTCTAATTATCCTATTAAGAATTCTGACAAAAAATCTAACTATATAGAGTTTTTCTTTTGTTGATTGGAAAAGTTATGTAAAATGCAGGAGGAATGAAGAATGAGGAAAATAGTATTCAATTTTTTTTTGATAAGAAATAGTTTTCAATTTAATTCTAATAAAATCCAATCTCGCTATTAAAGCAAGTATTGTAATTACTGATAATTGATTTTATTTGTTTGTAGCATTTCTGAATTACATAATGAAAAAAAATTGAATAAAACAACAAAACTAAGGAGAAAATCATGTAACTTTATTTCACTAGTTAAGAAAAATATTGGAAGAATGGACCATCAATGTTACGAAAGGTATAAAGAAAACAAGAAAATGAGCTTGCAATGTTTTGAAATTAATTACACTACATGCATTAATTTTTTTCTTTAATATTTGAATATAAAGTTATTGGCAAATTTTTAATTTTATAATTCTTCTTTATTTTTATTCTCATCAATTTTTTGATAAGTGTGTGATTCAACTTTCACTTATACAAACTGTTGTAACTCTTGTAAATTATGCATAAAACCAATGCCATTATAGAAATAGATATCACAATTTCTTTATGTTTCCAGATTAGGAATGATTTTTATCTCTTACACACTATATCACACAATTGTCCTTTGACTTTGTATGCCCATACTTTCTACAAAAACTTAATTTAATTATGAAAAATGATAATAGCCTTGTGCCAAAATTTATTTAATGATATATAATGGGACAGTAATAGTTGAATTTCTAACCGTTTACTTACAAAGGCAAAGTTTTTAACTCTTCTAACATTAACGGACGTTGGATTTATAAAATATATTTTCATTCATGAGAATCCTTACATGAAAATGCTGGATTTTCATTTGCCATACAAGATTTCAAAATACACAATCTAAAGATTTTTTAGAATGTTTCTATGCCTAACATTCTCACACTTTCATTCCCATAGAAGAGGTGGATTTGCTACATTTTCATGGCATGAAAATATTTTATCACATGAAATGCTTAATAACTACTCCTTTATTATCACATTATCACCGACCATCACCATGTCTTTGTCAGTGGCCACCATACCGCAACCACCGATTGCCACCCCCCGTCGCTTTAGGTCACCAAAATCTAACCTCGATTCGCTGTCATTGGCAACCATCACTGTTGGTCGCTAGAATTTGGCTATCATCTATCGCCGTCATTTATTGGAATTTGATTCCTATCCACCATTGTTGATTACTACAATTTGATCGCCCTCGGTTGCCGTCAGCCACTATTGCATGTATTGGGCCACCCTCCGCTATAGTTAGCGACAAACGGTGGTTGAAGTCATTTCTAGAAATGCCAAAGTCAACCGAAAATAATAATATTTTTTTTCAAGAATACTTTTCTCAAACACATCATTATTGAGAATGCCATTCTTAAAATTATTTTTTTAAAATATGAACCAAAAGCCTTTGTTCTTTTTTTTTTTTTGTCGGTTAGGATTAAGGAGATGGGATTCAATCCTATTGGATTCGATGCAGTGCCTTCAAGGTATCAGCTTTTGCCAACTCTACTCTTGCTTGAACCGCTAAAAGCCTTTGTTCTTACGAGCAAATTTAGAAATAGTTTTTTTATGTTACAATTATTGACAAATTTTCTAAAAGTAAGAAAATTTTAAATTAGTAGCATCTAAAGCACTTTATCATAATTTTTTTTTTCTTATTTTGTCTGTTAGAAAGCCAACACAACAGGTATTGACAGTCTATTCTCCACTCATCATTGATACATCCTATCTCACCTAAGATTAATGCCTATTATCCTCTCATTATTGATACAAATCTCACCTCAATTATTTCTAAGAAGATTTGAACTCAGAACATCTAAAATGAAAGTGTTCAATTATTGAAGTTTCTCATTAATTAGAATGCATTGTTATATGATACTATATGAAGCAATAGCATAAGCTTTATTTTTAATCCAGGTGTATGAGGTTTATAAGATGTAACTTTTCCCCTTCCTTAAACCCTTCCACATACAGAAAGGCATGATTTTGCAGTGTTGCCAGTTGCGCAAGGTGTATATATGCTTCCAATATATTGTGGTATTGCTTATAGGAAGCCAACTTTTCTTCTCTAAGACATGTAAAAAGTTATAGCTAATAGTTCTACTTATGTATAACACTCCAAGTATCATGGCTTAATTTGACAACAAACCTACTAGGGCCTTGCCTATGCAAGATGTTAGACCAAAACCAACAATTTTCCCAATAGCTCTTCCATCCAACAATTTTCGTGCCTTTATATGGATTGAAATACGGATCTTGACTCTTATATTAGTATTTGTTTAAATTAGATTTTGCAAACTTAATTTTTAATAAATTTGATTTTGTAAATTTAATTTTGATCAGAAATAAGTTTAAATAAAGTGATTTGTATTTAAAAAAAAATTACGTTAATTCAAAAATAAAAAATAATTACTTCAAATTGAACAAATTTTTGAGACTATAATTAAGTTTGAGAAATAGTATAAATATTAAAATAAACAAAATAAAAAATTAGCAAAAGCTCATTTGGGTGGTACGAATGCCCATCCAACCCTTAATTGTTGAATAGAGCATGTAGCATTAAGTGTATGTTTGAAAAATTCATAAATTAATTTTATTTGAAATTTTGTATAAAAAACTCAAGTATGAATTTTTCATCGTCATTTTTATCCTCATAAAAATATGAAAAAAAAAATTCATGGATACGTTTTTTTATATAATCTTTTATATAAAATTTGTCCATAATTTTTTTTTTGTCATCATTCTTACTCCCATACCATGCAAACACTAAGCCACAGCTTTTTTTTTTAAGAGTTTTGTTACAATAGACTTGAGTTCATAATGAACCTTATACGTGGCAGCAGGCTTATAATCTAAATTTTGTAATATGTACATATAAAATAGTTTTAAATTATCTAAAATAAAGAAACGTGATAACACGCACAGAGTTTATTGTAAGGATTTAATTTTGATCAATTGGCAAGTATAAATTTTTTTTACACTATCATCTAATTACATGTCTTCAAATTATTAAAATAATTTAACTTTCTAAGTAGTTGTTATATTAGTCAAATTCTTTTAATAATTTGTTAAAATGTGATTAAATGATAGTATAAAATTTTTTATATTAAAAACATTAAAATTAAACTCTTATTGTGAATCTCAATTTATAGGAACACAACTCTTTTTATTTTTCTAAATAAAGTGTATCAGCCCAAATATCACACTTCAATTGGACTCAAATCCACCTTAGCCATACTAAGATGCTAGCCCAAAGATAACAATTTTCATTTTTTGTCTTTGTTTCTTTTCATTTAGGATAATCTTATCAATTTTCTACGAGAGTAACATATATAATAGCATTTAACTTTGTTACTCTTCTACTTTTGGAGACATTTGGTACGGGAAACTTAAATTAATTGTCAATATTTTTCATGGCTAGGTAGAAAATCTTTAGATATATTAAAATATATGGAAATTCAAAATTCCCATAATGAGTATTACATTTGAAAATTACTTCAAATGAGATTGTGAATGTGTCATGTATATGTTAATAGCACATAAAATTCTTAAAAATAGAATTGAAAAATTTCTTCTTTATAGTGTATTTAAATATCCGATATTTTTAGATATTTTAAATTCTTATTTTTTTTAAGGATGATAGGATACCCAAGAGTAGGTGATCTTGGACTGCCAATTTATTATACATGGATAATGCATGCTCACGTTAAAATATTATATACTAATATATTAAATGTAGGCATCTAACTCTAACTCTTGCATATTCCAAAATATATTGTCTTATCTTGATTACCCATGTAAAAAATATTACATATCAAATGAATACTTGCTGTATGTAATGCATGTGTAGGAGATAAGTGCTAATTATTATTATTTAATTAGACAATGAATTAAAAAAAATTCATCATGGTTTGAATAAAATAAATTTATTTCAAGTAGGAGTATCCATTAATATTCATCTCCATAGTTCAATCAATATAATTATACGTAAACTAACTTTGAAGAAAATAATTGATCTCATCGTGTTATTATCATTGAGAGTCGGTGAAGATTTAAAAACTTAACATATTGAAAAGAAAAGTTCCACAATCTTTAGGAAAAGGAAAAGGATGCCGTAGGTTTCTTGTAAGGTAGGGAAGGCACATGAGTTTGTATTTAACTAGTGAAGATTTATATGCTTAAAGATAGGTCAATTTCATTTTTGTCCCCTTCTTGTCTCTTGAACATGAAGGATCTACTCATTCATTTCTACCTTTGAAAGCCTTTGCCACTGATTTGTTAGTAAGAGTTGGGCCACTCCATTCAACTTGGTTACAACTTTTCTTTTTCCTACTCATTTTTTAAGGAAAAAGAAACAAGAATCCTTCATTTTATGCCAGGAGTTATTAATTATAACTTAAAGGATGGGTTAATAAAGTTAAAAATAAAGAAATTTCTTTGACACCCTTTATTTTTATAAAAGTATAGATACTTCGAGTAATGAGTAGATAATATTTAGTCACATGTCCCACTTAGTTAAAATATAACTATTGAAATGTAAATATAATATTTATTAATTGGTACACATGGTCAAATATTGACTAAAAGGATATTAGTACCTTCACAAAAAAAAGAAACCAAAAAAACTCCTAAAAATAAAGTTAAACAAAAATGGCATGTTTTATGCTGCAAGTCTAGTTACACCAATCATCGTACCTACATAAACATAGGACATTTTCTCAAAATTTTTTAAAATACTGAGAGTTCATTCACATAGCAAATTGTATACTGAAGGAATATTATTTGTTTGGGAGAGTTGGAAAAAAGTTAAATCTTAGTAAAAAAAATTTAGTATAGATGAGCAAACAATCATTTAAGTAATTAATACATATAATATATTCAGTTAAATAACTACTTTGAGTGCATATTTATTTCTTCATAAAAAAAATATTTTACTCGGAGTTCCCTTTTAAAAATCTTTGTACTTCTTTTATAAAGATATTATCGTACTAACATCCTCCAATATATTATCAAATGACAAAGATTAGTGTTTACCACTTTGACTTTGTGGTTACCCACTTAATAATAAGTAGGTGTTTCGCATTTCTAATTTAAGTTCGAATCTTAATCACGAAAAGAAAATGAGTTCTCTTAGTTGCATACCATTTTTACACCTAGTTAATTATGTGTAAATTTGTAATTAAATACATATATATTAAGTAGTTAAACAGAGTGATAGTCAATTACTATATAAATTTGTGATTAGATACATATATTGAGTGGTTAAACAAATTGATGGTAATCGATTATCATTCTGTATAATCACTTAATACATATATTTAATTACAAATTTATACATGATTAATTAAAAATAGTGTGAAATTTTCGGTATGCAAATAACATTTGTATGTATATACTTTATCAACCTGATTGATTATAATAAACTTGCCAGTTTTGAATGTCAATAAAGTATATATAAAAAATTTTGAATCAGAAAATAATTAGCAGAAGGAAAGGTTTTTGATCACTTGAAGACAATATATATAACTCGCACATTTGTTGTATGGTTGGTATTCCATAATTAAAATTTTTATTATATTTTTCAATGAAAGCATCATTGTTGCAAATCAATTCCCCTTCCTTCGAGTTAAAAAGAGAAAACTCCAACGAACATAATTATCCAAATGATACAGTCAACTAATGATCCGTTTATATACAAATTGAATTATCTTGTGAACCAATTAGTTTTTTTGGTTCTATTTATACTAGTAGTTAAATACCTAATTAATCAATGATTAACTAACTAACACTTTATATAATTAATCAAAGAACACGTTCATGAAAGATATAGGAAATTCATAGGACATCATATACATATTCTTAGTGACGTGGAACATGTTACAGATGACTTTATGGACTAATTGGATCGTTAGAAACCTAAGCATTTAAGCCAAAATCACTAATTAGGCTTATTATCTTTAAATGGTCATAACTTTTGATCTAGGAAGAGTTACGGGACCCAGAGCCTATTTGGATATATAGCTTAAATAAGGACTTTCATTAACAGGGCTTAAAATAGAAGGTCTTTTATCAAAAGTTGCTTTTAAATAAGTTATTTTGGTTTTGGATGTATAACCTTATAAGTATTTCTATAATAAGTTAAATCGTTTGGATACTGTTGTAAAAGAGCTTTTACTTAAGAAAAATTATTAAAAAGGACAATATAAACACTTTTCATTAGTGTTTGAGAGATTTTTAAAAAAATATTTATCATAATTTTATAAAAATAATTTAATTGAAACATTAAATGTATAAATATTAATAAAATTTAACAATAACAATTATTTATTTGACTCTTCACATAATTTTTTTGAAATAGTGAAATTAAAAAAAATGAATCAAAGCAAAGTCACAAATTGAAACATCCTGGCCATATTTAAATTGGACATGTATTGAGATCTTATAAAAAAATAAACGAGTAATTATGTAAAATACATGCAATACATCTAATGGCCCTGACTCCAAGCTATAAATATGTCCCTCTTCTGACTCCAAGCTAATCCAAAAATGGCCCTGATTGTCTAACAAAATAGGCCAGAACTTCCGATACATCTAACGGTGGCACTGCCTACAACATATATTAAAGTAAAAATGTTAACCACAGATCATGATTCAAATCAAGACCCCATGTTTAGAACATACAAACCCTACAATCAGACAGTATGAAGAGCCAAAAAAAAAAAAAAAAAAGAAAGTGAACAACATTGGAAACCCAATCCCAAATCATGAAAATACTGCTGTGACGTCCAAAATCCATTAAACTACTGAACCAAGGGTTAACAAATCATGGAAAACGAAGAGCTTGAAATGATAAATCAAGAGGATCGTACCGCCATGGGCAAGAGACAGTGAGAAGAAATAGAGAAAAGGCAATCAATTTTGAAATCCTGTCACAAAATTATTCAACACAGACAACGACTCCGAAGCAGCGAAAATACGCGCAGACGACGATAGCATTCTTCAACCTTCGAACCTGATGGCGGTGACGCTCTTCAGCCTTCGAATCAGACAGCGGTGATGGGGTTCAACTTCGAGACATGCCTTCTCCAAAGTCCAGAGAGCTTCATGGTTAGGGAGAAATGTAGGACATGGGTGGAATTTGGGATATTGGATAAGGTTATTTTTGTCCAAAAGATATTTGAAAACAGCTTCCCAGTCAAGCTCGAATTTCAGAAGCTCCCTCAAATAGCTTCTCAATAAGCTCCCATAACAGCTTTTTTAAAAGCCAAAAGCTGATACAAGAATTTTATTCAAACACCACTTCTACCGTTCATAAGTCCTTATTTTAGTAGCTAAGCTCCAATAAGTCGCTGGTGGATGTATCCAAACCGGCTCCTATTATATATCAACAGAAAGTTCTTTTTGAGCTTATAGCGTGAGGTTAAAATCCATTCTTTTAACGTATTGTGAGTCACTTTTGTAATTTTGCCATTATTTAAATATTTTCATACTTCTATTTTTGTTAGGATTTCATACTTTTATCCGATAAATATTTTATGTTTGTTTTGCCTATTCAATTATTAATAAAGTTTTCAAAATTTCTATCAAATAAAGTTTCAATTTTTTGAGAAATTAGCTTTTCATGCTATTGCTATCTCGCTGCGTCACTTACTGGATACAGTTCATGTCCAAATAAGACATTGATAACCTGAAGTTGTGCTCATAATTCCAACTTGTGTGATCCTTAATGATGCTCGTAATAGATTCTGCGATTTGCTTTGTATTCGAAGTACTAGATCCTGGTTCATGGTCTTAAAACGATTTTGAAATGAAAAGGTTTTGACAAGTTGATTTATGTAAAGTGCTTTTTCACTTTGATATGGTAGCTAGGCTTCTCCTTTGCAGAATGGTTACGCTGTGAATCATTCCTTCATCCACCTTTCGAAGACCTTTAACTTTTTGACAAGTCTTATTTTCTCAAAAGATATATTTGAACTGTATGAGCTAAAGTGGGTTGGAAAAACATAGTGGTACTTAGCTCTTGCTGCTAATTACGTCCAGGAAATGATCCCTATAGCTTCTACCAAAATAATAATAATAATAATAACATTATGGATGACGATTCTCATAATAGCCACAGCTAATGCATTGCGTATTTGAGAAAGCTCTTGTATTAGTACATGTTTAATATAATGAAAATGAATGGAATGGAATAAGAATGGGACCATATATGTTTGGCTAAAAAATAAATAATAGAATATTCATTTGTTGAGAAATTCTTATTCTCTTCATTTAAGGGAATAGGCATTATCTTTTATTTTATTCTCATTACAATCTCACTTCTATTCACATTCTATTCTCTTTCTTTTCATGATATCAAATATGTACCTAGGATTTTGCTTGTTTACCATTTTTATGAATATAGGAATTGAAGTTCAAAAATGTTATACATTTTCAAGAATATTTTCTACTAAGTATGGACTAATTAATATACATAATTAGAAAATTATTTTGGCAATTTGGTGAAGTGATCATATGCATCTCCACTAAACCAGAGTTTAATTTTAATCCATTATTTATATAAAAAATTTTATACTATCAATCAATTATGTGTTGCTAAAGCATTAAATGATTTTGACTATCATTTTTTTTAACTATTACGACGAACCACTTGTAAATATAATTTTGATTATGATAATAATTATTTAAAAATATAAGCATTTTTATTGATATAATGATATATGATTGGATGATAGTGTAAAAAAAATTTTACACTAATAATTGATTAAAACTAAACCCAAAAAAGTAAGAATTCTACCAAGTGAAATCTCATTTTTTTGGAAATGGATACGCAAGTTCTAAAAAGCTACAGTAATTGGCAGAAATGTTACCCCATTTTTAGATAAATAAAAGGTTTTTGTGATTTTTATTAATAATTGTGTAAATTTGTTTATTATTGCACTTTTAAAAAATTTACTTATTTTATAAACAAAGTTACATATATAGCTTTGTAAAACAGTATAAGTGCAGAATTTAAACATTAATAGATAAAATATATACAAAAATATCACTTATCTATAAATATGGTATTATTTCCAAAACTAATATAATGTTTTTTTAAAATTTCCTAAGTAAGTCAATAAGAGTTGTGCATGATAATAAGCAAACCACATTTTTAGACGAGAATCAAAATTTGAATTTTAAAATAAACCTTTATTAGAGAGCCTCTAATTGAAGATCAATTACAACCTGTTCGAAAAATTAATCTTACAACCATGCGTGAATACTTTGATTAAAGAACCAAAAAATATATCTAGTGGTACACATATCAATTTGTGTTTTTTTTTCTCTCTGTTTGAAAATTAAAGGCCCATTTTTTTTTTCTTGAAAGAGATGTATGAGATACTCGTGAGACAAAAGTTGTAAGAATATTGTACGGTAGCCTTACAAAGAATTGTATGAATGACAACCATGTGTGTCTGCGAAAGTTCTGTTTTCCGAGGCCTGTTAACATTAGATTTGCTTTTCTTAAAAGAAAACAGAAAATTTTGTTGCACTGCAAAAGTGCTCTAAATATGTGCTTTTCCCATGTTTGGCTTCATGAAAGTCATTTTTCCTTCCTTTGTTTTCTTTCCTGCTAGCATATATTACTAGTTTGTTTACTTATTATGTATGGCATAGAATAATACATGCAAGGAAAATATCTGCATATAATGATTGTTTGCAAAATTATCAATGATACGAGTTATGATCCTCAGCCATTACCATGCTTTTTTGCAAAAAAAAAAAGAAAAGAAAAAATACTTTAGTTTGCATCATTAGATGATTGAATATTTATGTGATATTTAGTATACAGGAATGATCATGAAATGAAATAGAATGGAATAAGTATAGATTGGAAGATTCTTGCATTTATTAACAAAAAAAATAGTCCATAAAATCAGGAATAGAACATGAAATTCATTTCTTCTCAAAGAGGTAGGATGGAATAGGCAAATTTTTTTTAACTTACTGTTATTAATTTTATAAAATTATATTTATTTTTCTTCTTAAATTTATCCTATCTAATGAGATACTTTTTAGCAAACGAAGTTTTTTTTTTTTTGGAAATTCAAAAATTTAGAGAAAGGGAAAGCTGCCCAATTCCATGACAAAGACATTAGACATGCCCCATGGACCTACTAACGAGGAACTCCACTAAGATTCAAATTTAAGACTTTTTGAATATGAAACTCGATCCTACCAGTTGAGCTAGTTCTCTATAAAATGTAAGCAACTTAGATAATGGCCATTTCAAGTTTCACAAAAAAATGCTTTTAAACTTTTTACATAAAGAGTATTTATATCATCTACATCATTTTTTTTCATTCTACATCAATTCCATATACTAGGCAATGGAATGACTGAGAAAGGCATTTCATTCCAAAAGATATCAAACTATATATATGAGGAATGATTTTTCTATTTTATTCTATTCATATTCTATTTAGATTCTATGAAATGACCATTTCGTATACTAAAAGTTACGTTATTATATCAAGATAATAGAAGTGTAGTTTTAGTAAAAATAAATAAGCGTCAGTAGCATTATATATACTAATTGAATTTGGCTATTCTAGTGTTGCATTTTAAAGAATAAAGTATGATGTTTATAATTATTGATTAAATACCACAATAAAATTAAACAAAATTGTCATTCTTTAAAAAGTGCCGGAATCTATATCTTTAATTAAAAAAAAAAAACAACAAGGAGGCATAATAAATGAAGTTAGGTTGAAAATAAATGTTATGGTAGAAAAGAAAGTCATCAGGAAGATGGCATTGAAGACGAACATGAAAAATGAGCAGACAAGGATGGAAGTTTTCTTCCACCTATGCGTAGGCCGGTGGAGGCTTACATGTAAAACCATTTGTTTTGCATGAGTAAAAAAACTTCTATAAATAGAAGCCTTCAAAAGTAGCAGCAGAGAGCATAACAGTCTCTACAAGTGTGAGAGAGAGAAATAGAGAAGTGTTAGTTCAGTATAATCGTTGTGTATTCAGTGAGTATTTAGAATATTTTTTGGGTTACTGTCCTAGTATCGCTTTATTTTTGTTTAATTTTTCTTAAAAGCTTATGATGGTAATTTTACTATGGTCTATATTCTATTATTGTTATACGCAATATGACTTATAAGTTTAGAATTAAATATTTTAATTTTTAAATAGCTATATTTTATTGCACAATTTTGGTATCTTGAGTTAAATTTATTTTTTTTTGGCACCAGTTAAGCATTTCATTTACTTTTGTTTATATTTATAATTTTAATATTTTTTTCTATGATTACATGTACGTATTATATTGTTAATATTTTGATCATATATTTGGGAATATCAAAGGCACTAGAAAGAACCTTTGGTATACCATGGAATGATAAAATTCTGTTATTAGATTTATGTGTGCCTGAAGCCTGGGCAGAAATATTTGGAGCTATAAAAATGATTACCTGATGCCCAGGCAGAAATATTTGGGACTAAATATTTAAATACTGATGCATATGTTAAGTTTTTCTTTTAGTAAAGTCTAAAAAATATTCTTATAAGAAATTACTGTTTAATGATAAAGGATTTCTATGAGAATGATTCCTTATAAATGTGAGATTCCTTGAAAAAGGATTTCCTGAAAAAAAGAATTTTCAATATACTGGAATTTGAATTTATTTCTATTGAATATTAGATAAAAGCCTTGGAATACAATTTTTATATTTAATCCTTATTATCAGTATAAAAGTATACTTGTATTATTGTTAGTTAGTGGCACTTAAGTATTCTTATGCTCACTAAGACTCACTCCTTTTCAATTTTATTTTTTAGAGCCCGATTAATAATTTTCTACACCTCCAGCCTAGAGAACTGTTCACTTTTAAAGTAAGAGATATTTCTTTTATGGAGATAATGTGATGACATGGATATCTAATGTTGTAGTTATCGGGATAGGTCCATTTGTCTTGCATATTAGTATTTGTAATTTAAATAAATGATCTTGAAATTTGAACTGCTCATGTGTGTAAGATATTTTTGACAATATATAATTATATATTTGATATGGTGAAACTTAAGTGATTATAGTTTTATGATAAAATGCATTGAGTTGTATGTTAAAATGAACATGTGTTAACGAGGCTTCAGGAGTAGGAATACCTAATCCTTGGCCGGTTATATTCCCTAAAATTGGGATGTGACAAAAAGCTTAAGCATAGACAATGCACATATTTACTTTATTTTGTTATAAAATTTAATTTAATTATAAAAATGAGAGTAGCAGAGAACTAACTCCTAATTACTTAGTCATAAACGTTTTAATACTATATCAAGGATTTCTAATAATTTATCTATTAGGTGCAAAAAAAAAAAATTCAAATAATACATGTTTATGATTGATATATGATATACCAGATCAAGACTTTAGTCTCATCTCCCAGCAAGTTAGAATTTATTATGCTTTTTCAGAAAAAAAAAAAAAAAGGAGACTTCTAAACTTGCTTTTTTTTTTCAATCAAATGATTAACTTTATGATAATTCATCCAATAACATAAAATTGAAGGCACACTATTACATGCAGAAGAAAAGATCAGAGTACATATTAATATATACACAAAGGCAACCCCTAAATCTACCATCCCATCCAAGCTTGAAAAATGCATATAAAGCTGTATTCAATTTTTGCTATCATTTCTTTCTTTCCCCCACCAAGTGTCTAACTGAGAAACAAATTCAACAAGAGGACAACATAAAGAAAAAAAGTATCATCCAAATTTAACATGTAGAAGATTATTTCTCTTCTCCTATCACAATTCTTGTATGTTAAAATTAATTTGCTTATCAACTAACTCTAGGATCCCAATGTCGACTGCTAAAGGCACATCTCTGGTACTATCATCAATGGCTATATTGAGATCCAAAGGGAGGCATGGACTTTTCTTCTCCAACTCCAAGTTATCCATATTCTCTTTCTCTTTGTTTTCAGCAGATGGTGTGGTTCTTGCAGTAGAACAGACTCTTGACACTGAACTGAAGCTTTCACAACTGAAAATGACAATGGCATCCTTGAGAGGAATAGATTCACCACTGGGAAGAGTTACACTTCCACTTTCAATTGCCTGCTTGACACCCTTTTGAGAAAAGTAATCAGCTTGCTCCAAATCTTCCATGAAGAACACCCTATGAGGATTCTCATTCAATGCTTCCCCAAACCTCTGCAGATAAGTGCCACCAAACTCATCTCTTGGTCTTTTGTTTTTGGATTCCTCATCAGTGGAATCAGCTCCTGGGGAAGAGAAACTGCTTATACCAATTGAGACAAAGTTACTGTAAGAGCCAAAAACAACTTTAGCTAGCTCTTTTGAGATCATCTCTTTGGCTTGAGAATCCACACCCAGAAAGAACATCCAAGTTTCTTGTTTGTCTTCTCTCTTGACCAAGTGATTCTCTCCTTTTCTCATTCCTGACCTGCAACAAAGGACAGTGGTTGCAATCTCCTTAATCATTTCTTCATGTTGTGGAACCTTTTTCTCCAAGGCATCACAGAGAATGTTCAGATTCTCAGCATTAAGCTCCTTGAACATTTGAGTGCTTTCTAAGCCATCCACTGCCTCACTTGAGGAAGTTGAGTTGGGGCTAGAGTTGGGATTTGACAAAAGATCTGGTTTTGGGACATTTCTATCTGGCATGAACATTATGAGGTTGCCTTCATAGCAATCATCACTAGTTTCAGTGTATAAATGGCATTCTTTTGGTACTTCTTTTGGTTCAGAAATGATGACTGGCCAATTTAGGTGGCTGTGATGATGCAAGTTATTGGACCTTCTCTCATGTGAGGAGACAGAAGAAGTAGGGGATGAAGGAGATGATGAAACAAGCAAAAGTTGTTTCTCAAGATTGGAAGCATGGCCATGTAGTGAACTGCAAAATGAGTTCCATTTCTTACAGAGATCCCTAATCTTGGCATTTTCCTGCTTCAGAAGACAAAAAAAATACAGAAACATTAGTTTCAAAATTTTTGTTTACCCATGAATACTTTCTTATTTTGAACTAGTTGTGGTTACAACAAAAACCTGATCATCGTCCACTGTGTGACTTCTCTCTTCCTTACAACTTTGGAGCCATGTTGGCAAGCTAGTAGTGCACTCTTTCTTGCTTGCACTGCTAGCGATGCTGTGAGCTTCTTTCTCAAAGTTCAGTTTGCAATCTCTGCAGCAAGTTAGATGCTTGCGCACTTTGGCTCGGTCTTCAAAACACCCTTCCTTGAATGTAACCTTACTTCTCTCCTGAGCTTGAAAATCACTGAAACAATGTAAAACAACAGAAAGAGATTACTAAAAAAGCACTCAATAAGAAAAATACAAGCATCTGAAACAGAAAATAGAGAAATATTGAGGAACAAATTAAGAAGTACCTGTCAAGATTTAAACTAAGGCTCAGGCTGCCAACAGGAATTGTAAAGGGGTGAAGCTCCCAAATAGTTTCTAAGGAAGGGTGACTTATTTTACGCTTCATATAGGTTCTAAAAGTTGCAATCCCCATAAGCCACAGTTTCCCTGTCTCCCCATTTCCACTAATCAATTTTTTAAGCTCCATCACCATATGCTCCACAGAACAGTAGTAGCTTGTCCTCTGCTCACAGTGATTTGACCAAAACTCAAACAACCATTTGAGATCACCCAAGTAAAGAATAAACCCTCTTCCCACATGGCTTTTCACAAGGAACCTAAGCTCCAGAAGCTTCCTTTCAACTTCCTCCTTGCTAATGTTCCTGAAGGAGATGAGAGGAAGACTCACAATTTGCACGTATCTCAACTCTCCTGGAACATTGCCTCTCTCAATCCTGTCCATCACTCCCCTTGCCACTCCCTCAGCATTAGCCAGACTCTCCCCCACAATAACTGTGTTTCTTCTCCTGCTCACAAGTTCACTCAACGCACTAGCTACATCGTGATCAACATCATTGCTAACATGGTCCACAAGCTTGATGAATGAGCCCCCAAATTGGCTAAAAGATCGAGATGGTGACACATTGTTGTTACCACCAAGAACTTGAGGCTTGGCGCTTTCCTTGGACTGGCTCCTAGCAGGAGGTCTTTGCTGTGAAGAAACCTCCATTGAAACAGCTTGTTCAACCCTGCTTTTGACAAGGGTGCTAGAGAAACCAGCTTCTTTCATGACCCGGCTAACACTTGGGTCATCCAGGATGGAGATTATGAGCTGCTCCACCTCAATTTTCAGAGCCAGAATAGGTTGCTGCTGGTTCTCAATAGACCCACGGCGCTGGTGAGCCTGAGCACGTTTGAAGGCTGCAACCAAGGCATTGGAAAGTGAGGGATGGTTGGAATATTGAGGACCCAAAAGAGGGCTTGGTGTGGATGCTGGCAAACGGTTGAGGGAAACATTGAAGCAAAGCTCCAGTGCCTTGTATTGGAGAGGGTGGGAATGGCACTGAAGGCAAGCCCTACGGAGAAGGCCTGTGGAGGTTGCAAGCATGGCACTAGCAACATGTAGAGGAGTCACTTGGGCATGGCCTCGTCTTGTGGCAAGATTAACAGCTTGTTTCACAAGGGTTACAGCCTCTGGTGTCAGAGCCTGCAGCTGTATACTGCAAATTCCTGCTCTCATCTTCACAGTTTGCTTCTACCTACCACAATAATGGCTCACAGAGATATGGTACAAAGTTTAGACCAAAAACTGATGGAGTTTTGGTTCAATGAGGTTCATTCAGGTTGAGAGAAGAAGTGTGCTGAGATATTGCTAAAATGCTAAGGTTAAGCTACCATCATCAGGCTAGTAGCTAGCCTGAGGAAGATATGCAGATAGGTGCTGGTTTATACTTAGTTTGAGGACACTAAGGCCAGTGTCTGCGCCATAGATATGATGTGGGTTTTGTTCCTTTCTTGTGAGTGAGGGAAAATTTTGGCTTTGCATGTGAAAGTGGATTGCATGTGATGCAACTTTGCCTCTCTCTCTCTCTCTCTTATAAATATGTAAAGGTATGTGGATTATCAAAAGCTTCTTCTCCTCAACATTTTGGGAACTATAAAAAAATACAGCAAAGCAACAAGCTTTAGACATAATGAATGGAATAATTGCTTTTGTTATGAATAAGCTCAAAACTTGATGATGGAAAGACAAAGGGAAAAGAGGGTGAAAAAAGAGAAAGTGGATAAAAGAGGACCTGAGGGAAAAAAGAAAGAGAAGAGGACTGTCTGTTTGAATGGACAGGGAGAAACTGTGGTGGGCTTTAGTTTCCTTTGTCTAGTCTCGAGGAGGGGAGGAATAATCCTTGAATGATTGATGGAATAATGAATCATAAACTCAAATAAAACGGTTTACAATGTTGTTTTAAAACAACAATGTTTTTTGTGTATTCTTTTTTTTTAGAAATTATTATATATTTTTAAAAAATAATAAATATATATTTTAAAAAATATCTTTACTATTGATCTTAAATTATTAACATAAAATTTATATAAATTTTTTTAAAAATTAATAGTAGAGATATTTTTTGAAATATACATTTATTATATTTTAAAAGCATGCAATAATTTTTCTTCTTTTTGTTACATCATATTTTTATATTATTTTTTTAAATAATAAAATAAAAGAAATACATATTTTAACATATTTTTTATCTTTTTTTAAATAAAAAATATAAAAAATAGTATAAACAAAATAGCGTACCACAAACATTTTCCTATTTAAAAAATGTCAGTTTGTCTCTCTTGTAATTCATTCCCAAAAGTTGGCTTTTCTTCAGCATTTTAATGAGTCCAGATCATGGTTTTCTGTTGCCCTGATAGCTTGTGAGAAATATAAGCTGACAAAATAGAAGGATGATATATGGTACGTGGAGTTGGATTTCTTTAACATCTTTTTTTGGTTACAAATTTTTTTTAACATTTTAGCGAGTCTAAATCATGGCTTTGAAGGTCTTCTGCTGCCTGATACCTTGTGAGAGATAAGATGACATAATATATACAAGAATGACAGTACATGGAATTTGCCGGTAGTTTAGAACAGCAAAGGGAATACAGTAACAAAATGACTTGGCGTAAATCGCATCTTCCACTTTTCTTTACCAAAGATAAAGAATGGTATACAAAGAAAATAGGGTCAAATACATATTATCTCAAAAGTATGTTCTTCTATCAACTTCCATACATAAAGTTGGCTAGCCGATAGAAGTTGGCTTAACTAATTGACCTTATACTCATGACAAATGCATCATTAGAGTTTGAATTTTGAATTTTTTTATTGTTAGACAATTTATAATTTCACTGTAAATTCTCACTAAAGTGGGTTGGTTTGCTCCTTTATCTTAGAACGGGGAGAGCGTCTCCTCATCATAAACTTTGTAAATAAAAAAAATAAAATTTGTTGTATCAATTAATCCCTTAATAAGTGGTTTTAATTAAATGAAAACGTTAAATTTTTTTGTGAAATCAAACGGAACTTAATGCACATACAAAACACAGGATCCTGAAATTAATTAAGAGATGTTACATATTATATACCCTAACCTTTATCCATTACTCAATTCTCATACCCAAAGTTCTTTTTTTAATCACAAAACTCCTTTGAAGTATGATTTTAACTGTAAAAAATAATGTTTTCATTTAGAAATAAAGTTTAGAAGAGTTATGAGATAAAAAAATCATATATGAAAGTTGAGAAAAGATCATACTTCAAGAGGTACAATGTATTTCATCCAAGAAAATATTAAGCATTATTAATTTTTTTCATTATATTAAAAGTTGTTATGTAGAATTAACTTACAACTGCTATTAATCTAAGTGGTTAAAGAAGTATACTCCATACTTTGACTACTCATATTTGAACCTCAGGGATCGCTTGGGGAGGGACTTAGCTGTCCTTTGCTTAAATTAATTTTACACAAAAATACAAAAGCTCTCTTTATAGCATTTTAATTATAAGATTTTGTGAATACAAAGTAAGTTAATCGAAATTCACTTTTAGTTTTAATTGAGGCAAAAGGTCATTCAAGAATACTTTCATCATATAATAAAAAATAATTAATTTTTATTTAAATTTCCATTTAACTTTAAATTTTGTCCAAGTGACAACCATTGAATTATTATTATTGATTAAAGCCATTAGCCATATAGTGTGTGCATTAACCAACCGCTCTTTCTTATATTAATTGATGTACCTCGCATAAACAAATTATCATTGACTAAAATTAATTTCTTGTTGAACAACAATCAATGTTATTAAAATTAGATCGAATCATAAATTAACAATACCTTTTTTTTTAATTCAAGTTTAATCGGTTTAACTGTTTAAAGCGACTGGTCAAATTCGATGGCATTATAAAAGTAATTTATATACAAGAATATGAAGTTTACAAAACATTCATAAAATGAAAAAAAAATGGAGTTTTTGAAAACCAAAATTAATAACTGTCAATTTAAACGATTTAATCAGTTGATTCAAGATATATATATATTAATTTTTTCTTATAGTGCTAAATTTGTATTACATTAACTTAATCATAGATTTATTGGCCTATTTAAAAGTAAGTTTGTTAACCTATATAAAAGCTTTATTGTAAAGTAGGCTTTTGAATAGGCTTTCAAGTCAAGTCAGGCTTTTAAAATGGTCAAGTTATGCCTAAAAAAAAAAGCCAATGTAAGATAATAAATTAGGTTCAGGCTTTGTATTTAGAAAACAAGATAAGTCCATATAAAGTAAACCTTAGCTTAATCTGACCCGTTTCTATGCCTATTACTCTATATAAAAAAAAAAAACATAGCCACAATTTTATAACAAATTAAACATATGAGAACCAAACAGAAATAAATCTTATCTGAGCTAAACTAAATTTTATTTATGGCAATATAAATATAATTGACTACAATGCATTCACTCAACAGGAATTCTTTGGGAAAAAATAAAAGTATTCTATAGGCCTGAAGGGATGGACAGGCTTGGGCTCAAAGCTCATATGTCCATGTAAGCCCAACCTATATACAGGCCATTATGCATTAATTAAAGGAGACTTGGAATAAAATAAATAAATAAATAAAGGAGACTTGCATTTAAATGACGTTTGAAGAAGTAAGACCTAAATTTTAGGTCATTTGTAAATTATCATCACAAATTTTAAAATTATCTTAATTACTACTTAAATTATAAAAATTATTTAAATTAATCCACTGTTTATTAAACTACTTTACGGAAACATAATTATGTGACCAATACATGTAAATTTTAATTTCGCAGCATTATAATTTCTATTAGATTTGAATAAATCTTAATTTTCCATTTTAAATCAATATGTAATGATAAGGATTATTTCATTATATTTTTTAAATGGAAGGTTTAGAGTTATTCAAATTTAATGGAAATTATAGTGTTACGTCATTAAAAATCACGTGTCAGTCACGTGACCAGATTTCTGTTATGTGACTTAATGAATAATAGATGAAAAGATTAATTTAAGTAATTCATATAATTTTAGTATTAATTATGATTATTTTAAATTTTATAGTGATGATTTACAAATGACTCGAAGTTTAAAGAGCATTAATACTTTTTTCCCAAAAAAAGAAAAGAAGAGTGTAGTTATACCACCACTTGGAATGGTTATTCAATTTAAATGAATAATCAAAATGAATTAAAGAAAAAATAAATTATTCGTCCACAATTAGATAAAAATAAAATAAATTACATGGTAATAATAAGGGGTGGGGCTATTAGCTTTCTTAATTGCCTATTAGCATTTTTCACTAATAATTTTTAATTATTATTTCTTAAAGTACCCTTAATTATATAATTTTTTATTTAAAATCAAATATTAATTAGTTATATTTATATTTATTTATTAATACTTCCAATTTCTCTCAACCATCATTTTTTCTGTAGGAACATAGAAAAAAATTAATAAAATGCAACTCAATCAATATTGAACTATGAATGATTTTATTGGTTCAGTTTTTCAAGCACTGTCTCCTTTTCAAAAAAAATTCCATAAACGGTTACACCACGGGTCACAAAAGTGTCCATCAAGAAAATTTATGCAAGCATTACAATGCTCTTGAGAAAATTAAAAAAAAAAAGACATTCAAATCAAAGAAAGTTCTACACATTACAATTAATTATAATATTTCAAGGATATTATATATATTACGACAATTATGAAAAAAAAGAAATTATTACAAATTTTATTACAAATATTATAATAAAATTTTTAATGTGTTTTTACGATAATGAAAAAAGAAAAAGAAGAAGACTTAGAGAAGAGAAAATAATTAAAAGCAAGGTTCTGAAAACTGAACCGGTCATTGAATCGGTCGAGGTACTGATTCAAGGTTCAATGGTTCAACCGTGGTCGAACCGTGGTCGAATCAAAATATAATTAAATATATATTTATATTTATATATAAATATAAATATATTTATATATTAATAAAATAAAATAAAAACTATAAAAATATAATATAAATTAATAATAAAATTATTTGAAACATAAAAAAAATAGTGTCATAAAATAAAAAAAATATTATACTCATGTAAGCAACACAACATTAATTCACATAATAATATAGCATATAAATTAACTAAAATAAACATAATTTATAATTTATAATCTATATATTATAAACATTAACAGTGGTAATATTTATTTTATCTTACCTTTTATCTCAAGTTCTGATTAAAAATCTTTTGTTGGAACTTGGAAGTACCTAATATATATTAAATATATAATAAAGCCATTTATATAATAAAAATATGTCTGGTTTAGTGGCAAAGTTGTTGTCCGCTGTTCACACGAACCCGTGTTCGAGACCTCCCGTAGGCATTTTGTGAATTTGGACCTTTGAACCGGTCACAAGGCTGGACCGGATTTTGTGAATTTGGACCTTTGAACCGGTCACAAGGCTGGACCGGACCGGCCAGTAGTCCGGTTTCCGATTGAACCGGTCCGACCGGCCGGTCCGGTCCGGTTTTCAAAAGCCTGATTAAAAGATGAAAATAATTATGATCAATTAAGAGTTTGAATAGATAAATATAAATGTAATTAATGAAGATTTGATTTTAAATAAAATATTAATTATAATTTGAGATACTTTAAAAATAACAATTAAACGTTGTTATTGTTAGTGAAGAGTGTTAATAGATATTTAAAAATGTCAATAGCCCCATCCAATAATAAGAACTAGTACATAGGTTAAGGTGGGGTACAGATGGTTGTCTCCATAAAAAAATTTTATTTACTCCCAAAGCACATACTCTGGCCAGCTCAGACGTGAGGGTAACCACGAAGCCCATGTGCTCTCTAGTGAACATTTTTCTTTTCTAGGCAGATGTGGTAAGTTACATATATAAAGATATCCAATTAGGTCACAGGCCATGGCCAACTCACTTGATGCTGCATATGGGGTGGGTTCGGCCCACAAATTTTATGATGTGATCCTTGTGGCCTTAACCCACAAAACTCACATGGTAAGTGGGTTTTAGACATGCTCACCCTTGGGTCAGACCACACATATCACAAATTTTTAAACATTCTTACATCAAATTAAAAGCTTCTTCTACCTGAACTTTTTCTTTCTTTACACCTCCTCCGCCTTTGTGCCAAATGGCAATGCGGGAAGGGGTAGCGTAAAAATTACTTAAACTATTCTTATTTATCTCCTCCCTCTCTCCCCTCTCTCTCTAACGATCTGATTGCTTTGACCACAAATTGAACACTCAGTCAGTTATGATTTAATTTTATAATTAAATTTTTGATTAAACTAATTTAAATCGATCAAAATTATTTGAATTAATTAGTCATTAATTTTTATTTTTAAAAAGTTAACATTATTTTTATCTTTTATAAATATTTTGATAAATTTTATTTTATTACATATGAATTATTTTTTGATGTCATTTAATTTGACCAATTCATTTAAACAATTAAATATAAATTAAAAATTTTAATGATTCTTTATTCAGTCTAGTTTTAACAATATTGATCTTATTATCACCATAATCAATTATAGAATTATTGGTAGAATGTATATCAATTACTGGTGCATAAACATATTTTAAGAAAACAAAGATTGTGTTGGTAATTAATGGATTGGCCCATGGGTTGACTCTAGGGCACGAAGATTGGCCCTAATTCTAACTCATTTAAGATGTGAGCAGCTTTTTTGTCCTTGGCCAAGTAAACCTCGGCTCACGCGGGCCATGACTAGTATGAAGTGGGCTAAGTTAAGAAGTAGTACATTAGGTTAAGTTGAGGTTAAGATGTTGTCTCTAAGAAAATTTATTGTTTTCTCCCAAAGTACATACTTTGTGCAGCTTAGATATGAGGGAACTATTCAGTGAACATAATTTTTTTTTGGTTTCCAAATGTATTATATATAAAAATGTCAAAATGGGTCGGAGACAATGGCCAGCTCACTTGACCCTGCATGTGGAGTGGGCTTAGCCCACAAATTTTTATAATGTGAGCCATTTAGCCTTAACCCACAAAACTCACATGTTACGTGGGTTAGAGATGGACTCACCCCTAATAAACACATTTTAAGTAGGGGTATTCATAACCAAATAAACCAATCTAGACTGAAAAAACCAAACAAAGCAATCAAAAACCAAACAAAATCAAGATTAATCGGTTTTGTTTGACACTTTTTTGTGTAAACTAATTAGTTTGGTTTGATTTTCAATTTTTATTTATGAAAACAAACTAAACCAAACTAAACTGAATTTATGTAATTATACATACATACATTCATATATATATATATATATATATAATTACGTTCTTATAGATAATTAAATTTTAATTTATTATTATTATTTCTATAGAAATATTTGGGTCAATTTGTGATTTATTTTTATTGGATTATGCTTTTATTTAACATTTTTTGGCTAATTTGTCATTAATTGAGTCATAAAAAGAAAAAAACAGTCAAGTTTAATATATTTTTTTAACAAAAAAATTACTTGTCCAAAAAACTGAATCAACTAAACTAAACCAAACTGATTAAGATAGATTTGGTTTGATTCGGCTCTCCAATTAGAACAAAACCAATTGGTTCTTAATATTTGAAAATTGATTAGTTTAGTTTGGATGACTTTTTTTTTTTCAAAATCAAATCAAATCAAACCACAAATACCCATAATTTTAAGAAAACTAAGATTGTGTTAGTATTTAATGGACTAGGCCATAAGCTGACTCTAGGCCATGAGGAATGGCCATAACTCATTTAAGATGTGAGCTTTTTTATTGTTGGCTAAGACAACCTTGGCTCAAGTAGGCGAATACTAGTACGAGGCAGGCCAACCCACATTGAGTTTGTGGCAGTTGTAGTGGAATTTGAACTGGAATAGTAGGAGTCAAATAAAGGTGTGCAGATGTCTCAAAGGAGCTTTCTTCAGCTGATTTGAGTAGATTCCTAATCTGTTTGTCGTTGGCATATCTGCATATATAATTAAAACAATCATATTATATGATAGCCTAGATAATAGCACTTTGTTGAAAACTAACACATAAATAGATGCTAGGCTAAAACACACCAAAGTCATACCACAAAAATATTCATACTTTGTTGATTATTTGGACATATGTTCATCTTCCCCAATCTCGTCATTAACATTACACTCGCTTAATAATTCATCATCTCCATCCTCTATTAAGAAGCGTAGATCATTGGCATCTTCTTCAAAGAATCGATCTAAGTCTTGCTCTAGGCATGGCTCATTCTCACAAACTTCATTATCTTCTTTTTTAGCCATATCATACAATCCCTTGTCTTCAAATGCACAACAATACTCCAACCCTTATTTACCTCATCATCCACATAATATACCATTTGAGTTTGTGAAGCTTTAATGCATGAATCATGCTCTTCATGGGCACCGATGTGAATCAACTGTGAAAAATTAACAGAAGTAAAACCCCATGCATCTTTTCTAAACCCCCTATCTCTAGTGGTGTTAGCCTATTTACATTTGAATAATGTAAACCTGAACTAGTCATAGTAGTTGAGCTTAATGATATCTTCTAATTTGTCGTAATATGATAAATCTGCTCGCCTTAGGTTTCCATTAGCCCCACTTGCAGCACAAGATGTGGAAGAGGTTAGAAAAACTCTACTATATTGGGTTTTCAGCCCATTTTCTCAAGTCATTATTCGAAATTTGAACCCATTAATATTAAATGCAAAAAATCTTCTAGCATGTTGCATTAGGCTTTTTGCTAAAAACTTTAGATCTTCTGACACAATATTTGAAATGTTCGAGTTCATAATCTAAAACAAAAGTATTAATTGTCTTAGTTGTAGTTTTAAATTTACAAATTTATATTAACCAAAAAACAAATACAAAATTTCATAACATTTTCAAGCCACCCTTCGAGGAAACCAATCAATGAAGTTACATAATTTGTTAATCCAAGATTTATCAATTGACATGATTAGAAAAAAATGTGAAATTGCAACATAAATTAAGAAAATGGTATTAACATAATATAATAAAAAACATATGCAATAACTATGACATTAACCAAAACATTGGCCATCTAACATGCCTACATACAAACTACAAAAAACGATTAATCAATAGTCCAATACACAAATGCAATATACCATTAACCACCAGCTTAACCAATAACCAACAGTCGCATATATAGAGTTCTTTTGAATTTTTATCTCAGCTCACATTTGCGATGGAGCTAATGAGTAGAAGAAAGGACTGATGTGAGCGCAGGGGACTTGAGTCTTGAATGATGCTAGATGCAGTATAGGGGACTTAATATCACCTGCTCAGATTACAGATTACACCAGCACTCTTAGATAGTTAACAAAATTTTTTTATACGAAATACGCTGTAAGGAATCAAGTCAAGGGTCACAATATTCATACTGTGAGTGATATGAGTGCGCGAACCTAAGCGAAAATGATGCAAAGAGAAGCTGACGTAGCAGGTTGTTGTTGTTATGATGGGAGTGACATGAGTACGTGAACCTAAGTGAAGGTAATGACGAGGAATTTGGTAAATAGATAAGAAATCCTCTCAATTTTTAGTGCATGGGGCTGATATATGCAGCTAGGGATTAGCTTAATGGATCTTCTAAAAGGCTTCTTAATGATGCTTGTTTGAGGATGTTAAGATCATAACATGTATGTAAGTCTTGAGAGAATTTTAAGTACATATATTGTTATAGAGAGATTTTTAGATATACTCAGTATAAAATAATATTCTTACATTAAATACTTCGTTACATGTCACATTAATTATGTAATTTTTTGTGTCTTCCATTATAGGAGTTGATGACGCACATAATGCAGCTCACACTTTATAGTATAGAGTGTAATTAAGTATTTTTTCTATTACGGTACGGTAATTCTCCTACACTACCTAATTTATTATGTGATATGTCAGTAATGTGAGTTATTATTGTCATTCATTATAAATTAATAAACTAACCAAAATTATTATTAAAAAATTAAATTTAATAATTATAGTGGGTGATATGACGGTACACGTAACTAAAATGACACACAATCAGTAATTCAGTGTAAGAGATTATTTTACCCGAATATACCTAAAAACTTCTCTATAAATCATTTCGTGGTTGGTCCAGGTCCAATTGTAGTCTGATGCTTCTCAACAATAATGCCGCAAAGGGGACCTAGGTCATTAATGCTGAAATACCTAAAAATAAAGAGAAACTAGTTAACATTGTTGTGTGATGCACAAATTTATATATATTTTAGATTATTTAAAGGAACATTTAAAGAAATTTTAATATTTTTACAGAAAAATACATATAATTTCATTTAGGATGTGTTAATGTTAGGTATATATTTCTCAAAAAAAGAATTTAAAAGAGTAAGATATAAGAATAATAGTTTTATTTAAATAATATTCAAATGTACTTATATCAAAATGAAAAAATTTAATAGTAATACTTATCAGATTCAAGGATACTGTTTGCGTTCCTTTATTATACGTATAAATAAATGCCTTTTACTTTAAGAGTGGTTTTTTTTTTTAATAAAATTGTGATGATTTAAAAATTAATTCTGGAAAAAAGTTATAGCATGTGCTTTTATCTTGCCCAGCTAGAACAACTTAAGAACCCCCGCATAAGAATGTAAACGGGCTTCATGGGACAGGGAAACTTCGTCATGAGTATCCAATATTTAAAATCGTCACAAGGAGACAGCTACATGCGGATATTGTGGGTATCTAATAATTTAAGATAATATTTTTAAATATAAATTAAGAAATATAAATGAACATTATATACTATAATTTTATCTAATTATTTAAAATATTTATAAAATTAAAATAATATATAATAAGTAACATATCAAGTTTAATTACATTTTGTAATAATTAATTCATATAATTATTTATTATTTAAATTATATGAATATTTTTAAACAATTTTTATCATATGAATTCATTCACTAGAAAAAATTTATTGTAAAATAATAAGAAAATATATATTCTCGTATCATATCAAAGAAAAAAGATAAAATTATAATATATGTTCGATGTTAACAAATAAAAAATTTGGCTGGTATTGTGAGTAATCGCAGTGCTGGTATTATGATTACCGCCCCCATCCCAGTTTATTAAATAGATACCTGTCCTTTGCCTCATCATAGATACAGAAATTTTTGCCATCCTTATCTCAATACATTAGTTGATACTTTCGTAACGTTCAATACACAAAATAATAATTTCATATAATAAGAATATAATAGGAATAGAATAGAATGAGTTGTAATGGAATGGAATAACCATTATCAGTCCATAGTTGGTAGCTTTTGAATTGATACTTGAAATCAATATAAAATATAATTAAAATTAATTTAAATAACATGAATACTCTTCATAAGAAAAATAAAAAAGTTTTAAATTTTTTCATATATATTTTATATATAATATAAATGTATATTATTGACAGTAATGTTCATATTTAATTTTTTTATAACATTGTCATTTGAAATGAATATATAATATAATCATTAAATTTTCAATCTTTTTGCCTCTTATTTACATTTGTTTAGGGATAAAACCTTATATTATTTAAAAGATTTAATTGAATTAAATTAATGAAGATAATAATAATTATTTCATAAAATTAATGAAGATATATCAGGAAAAGAATGATTAAATCTCATTCCATGTAACTTGAAATTTCAATCTCGCATCTCTTAGAATAAATAAATTTCATATTCCATTCTTAATTTTGTAGAATGAAGTATGGAATGAAGATTTTATTCCATGCTAAGTTTTGCTAACAAAGTCACCGAAATAAACATGAAATGAAATCATCATTCCTGCAATTAACATAAAATGAAATAATCATTCTCACACACGAAACACATTATGTTATAAATAATAAAAGAAAAAATGAAGGCTTATACGATTCATGAGAAGCTGCTAAAGATATTCTCTCCTCATTAATTAATGATTCATATGATATCTACCACAATTATTATTATAATATATTGATTATCTTAAAATAAATTTTTGTGATATCTCCTTTTTTCCTTTTTCTATTTCTCGTAAAATCTCCTATGGTCTACTTAGTGAAAATTGGAAATTGGACTCCTCAAATTAATTTCATTCCTGCAAACCAACCAAACTAACCAAACCAGTTTCACTGGTGGACCAATTCTTCATTATTAATTGCTCAAAGAAACAATCACCACTTGCCTTAAAATTTGCCACATTTTTGGAAAAATGATGACTGCCACCTCTGCTTCATTTATCTTGCCAACCAACAAACATGTGAAGCTTTTCGCTACAAAACTAGTAGTATGCTTAAAAAATCATTTTATTATTATTATTAGAGTTTAATTTTAATTTGTTGTTAATGTAAAAAAATTTATATACTATTATCTCGCATGATGTTAGCATACAACAACTTTTCAAGTAATTATTATTATAATCAAATTTTTTTAATGATATAGTAACATATAATTATATAATAAATATATAAGAAAGTTTTACACTGAAAGTTAATCAAAATTAAATACTTATTATTATTACTTATAAAAGTTAGCTTAATTGATAAGATCAAAATTTTTATCCCCAAAGTATTGGGTTCAATTTTTGCTACAGTTTGTAGCATGTCTTGGCTTTAGAGTAAAATAATTTTCTGTTTTCCTAAACTTTAACCACAAAAAAAAAATCATTGTTAATAGTAATGAAATAAAAATTTTTGATTGGAATTTTTGACTTATTAATAATTTTAAATTATAAAAAATTAAAATATTTAATTGTAATTGGAAAATTGTTATATAAAATTTGTGACATAAATTTTGGAAATCAACATATTTTAAAAGAAAGTGATTGTTCAGCAAACTCACGTACTTGGTAGACAGTCAGCATTGAACTACTCTACTTTTACAAACTACTTAGAAGGATATGTGTGTTTGGATTAGTTGTAAAAAAAAGTATTATTTAAATAATTGATTATATGTATAATTAATTTTTTTAAAAATTAATTATGATAAAATCAATTTTATGTTTAGATATGTTAACTAAAAAATGATTTTAAGATAATATATTTTGTTTGGATTATATGAAAAAATCACTTTTATAAAGTAAATTACTAAAAAAGATATGAATGATTTGTTTAGATTAAATATGGTAAAATTGTATTGGTCGACTTGGTAAATTTGTGCTGAATACCAAAATAATCAACATTGGATTATAATTATAATGTTCAAATTTCAACTTAAAATTATAATCAGTTTTTAATATAATCAAAATAATCACAAATTATAATTTATTTTAAAAACTTAATACCAAACATGTTTTGAAAAGTAAAAGAAAAGCTTTTCTCATAAGAAAAGCTGGTTTTTGCTCCAAAAAAAATCATTCCCAAACACTTTCTAAGTGTGCATTTGGTTTAACTTATTTTATGATCGAAACAACTTATAATCAAAATTTTATTAAGAGAGATTTTGATAAAAAGAATTCTAAAATTAATCTGTTACCAAACATGCACTAATTATTCTTTTGATATATCAAAGTAACTATTTCTTGTACAAAACTTTTTGTCCCAGCAAGATTGAAAAAAAAAATTACAGACACCTCACATAATTTTATCCCATTTTCAAGTAGCCATTAGCCTATTATGAATTTTCGGATTTAAGGAAGAGATACTTAAACATTTTTAGCCGTACAAACATATAATTATGCCGATCAACTAAATTTACAAATCGCATAGTTTACACATATATATTAATATATGTGAAAATTTATCATGTGTAAATACCACCTAAACTTTACTCTATTTTGAGGTAGACAACATCAACTTTTGAATTTATAATATCCTTAAACTTTTTAAAACTTACAAACAAATCCCTTCATTCATAAGCTAAACAAAATTAGTTTTAGCGCTTGACTGGTATGTGTTTATTAGTACATGTCACTGTCCCTCATTTGTCCACCTCATTTATTTAATTTTAAAAAATTATTTTAATTTTTATTTTTAATAAAAGAGAAAATACCAAAGATTAAAAAGAAAAAGGAAAATCAACTTAAATGGCCATTTGCCTTACATATGACCATTTCCTTTGAAAGTTCCAATTGCCAAGCTAAGATTTCACTGACATGCGAATGTCATTGAAATTGAAGCCCCGTTTTGTTGCGTCTGTGCAAGTCATTCATCTATGGTTTTCTGCAAATGGGGACGAGAGCTTAAAATAAAAGGGCTTGGCCATTTAAGTTGATTATTTTAATTATTTCATATTTTGTTAAAACAAAAAATAAATTTAAAAAGAGAATTCTTTTATTTTAATGTTTTTAAACAAATGATATGAATGAATGAAAGATTATCATGTATATTTATAAGCATATGCAAATCAGGTAATGAACGATTTTCATTTAGCTAATGAACGAAAGAATCTATTTGTATAATTTAAAAAGTTTAAAAACCGTTTACACAAATTTAAAAGCTCATGGGAACTACTTTAAAATGGGTTAATGGTCAAAGAGTGCTTGTACAATTTTATTTGATACTTTATGTTTTATTATCAATTTCAAGATAGACCATTGATAATTAAGGAATAATTCAGCTATCAGAAAAATTATATTTAGTGATAAAATATTTATGTTGCTCTTTAAAAATTTTATTATAACTAACATCTTGATAGGTAATATCATGCCTTTCCGTCTACATTTTTTTTAATTTTGCTAATATAATTATTTTATAAATTAATTAATTAGAATTTTTTTTATAATTAAAATTAGTTAAATAAAAATAATTTTATAAAAAAAATATATTTAAAGTTAGTTATAATAGTGTATGTTAAAAAAATAACTCTTTGCATTTGAAAGTAATTGTAATTGTAAAATGTTGCTATTAAAAAAATATTTGTATTTACAATTTTACTTCTTTTTCTATTTGTATTTAATTAATTATAAATGATTTTTTTGAAAAAGTAAAAATTAGACAAGAAAGAGGAGAATCTCCTTTATAATAGTATAAATGTATTATAAATAAGTAAATATATTTAGAAGAAAATTTTAATCAATATGTTTCACTAAAAGATAATGACAATTGCAATACGTTTCTGTATAAATAAGCAAGACAAGATATCAAAATATTGTCATGTTATTTTTTTTATTTGAATATTGTCATGTCATTTTGAAACTTGTTTAAAAGAATGTTAATTTTTAGATAGAAACAGAAAAAGGTTTATTTCAGTTTACTACGCATTAGCTATATAGAATGTAAGAGTTTATTTGGTTTGAAGAAACATTTTTTGATGTCAGTTTTTTTTTTCAGAAAATGATATTTATTTTCAGATTTTATCAAATTTTAGAAAACATGATTAATTAATATAGTTTTAAATATAATTAAAAATTTACCATCATATTTTCAATTTCGTGTTTTTGAAAACGATAAAAATGATTATTTGTTGTTTTCAAAATTAGTCCAATTATAAGAAATGTTTCAAAAAAATATTTTCAGTAAAACTCAACCAAACACGTTGTGTCAATGTAATTGAGCCAACCTTCATGATTTTTACAAAAAAATTATGCAAGCAATTTTTTATGTAATTTTAAGTTGAGTGATATGGTAAAAACCATTTTAAAGTAGTAACTTTAGGATTTAAATTCCTGACATTAACTCATTTGTTATTATTATATTGTTAAAATTAAGTTTTTTGAAATTTTTATATTTTATGAAATTAATTGTAACAATTAATTACAATTAATTTCAAGAAAAGTCATAGAACTTGAATTTCATATTTTCATTCTAACTAATTTTCTTTTCATCGACAGATGTACACTGTCCACAAGGGTAGAAATTACTATTAAATATTAACACTAAGACGTTACTGTGTCTTCATGCTGATCAACAATCTCATTCTCAGCCCCAGATTCGGATAGATACAATGGGGAAGAAGCAAAAGATGAAGCAGCAGAGAAATAAGAAGTTGAATCAGAACAAGAATCAGAAGCATCTAAACTAATTAGCAGATCCACAAAAGCCCTCACTATAAGCCCATGATTTTTCTCACCATTCACCCTCAGATAGCACCTCAAAAGCTCCTCCAAAACCTTCCAATCCTTTGCTCCATGAGTCTCCAGCATCTCCTCCATTGACCTCCTGAAGTCCCCATATGGATCCTCTGACTCCATAGCCAGCACCACACTCTCTTTGAAAGGAAACCCACTTGTCTTGGCCTTCTCCAAGATCGAACTTGTGTTGCCTGGCTCGAAAAACAGCCTCTCTGACCTCACCCCACGCACGAAAATCTCCAGAGACTCACCACCATTGTAGCAGCAGTACTCCTCTGAATCTGTTGAGAAGCTTGCAGATGCAGAAGAGGTTGTGAACCAGGACTCCGGAGTTTCAGCAGTGTTCTCTGCCGGGTCAAAAATGACAGAGTCAACCTTCTTGAAGGCGTCATCTCCAGCTCGGAAAGAGAGGGCCTTTCTTTGGCCACAAGAGGGGAAGAACTGCCATGGATGCTTTCTTGGTGATGGTGCTTCCTTGGTTTTGAACAGAGATGGCAGTTTCAGTGTTTTCTTTCCCATTGGATCTCAGAAACTTTTTCTTGAAGAGGAGCAACTGAGGCCTTGGGGGGTGGTTTCTTTTGGAATTGAGAATGTTTATTTGCCTTTGGGTTGGTAAGAAGGGAGTTTCAGTTGTATTTAAAGCTGAGGCTCCCACTGGAAGCAGAAAAACAAGGCAAAGAAATTGGCCCTGTTAGGTGCTTTCAGGGGTGAATTTAATTTGTAGGTTTGGAAAATTCAATGTTATTTAATGCACCCATCAACAACTGAATGTAACAGTACTTTTCTAAAAAAAAAAATGAACCATATTCTTTCAACACAGAACCATATTATTATTGTTATAATAAATAACAAATTGTTCCATTTTGCCATTGATCATCTATGAATAGTAACCTCAGCAAAACTTAACAAGAATATGCTCAGGATTAGTTTGGTAAGGAATAAAATTGACAGTAAAAAATTCATTGGTGAATTTTTTTATATATTTTATATATAAAATTTATTTATGAATTTTATTCCTTTATACTAAACATGAGTGTCATGGTGAAATAACTATGGGGAGAGAGTTTTGGTCCATGATTGACCGTTTAAATTATAGGATTTAAATTTTTTATTTTCTTTTTTTGTCCCAATTCTGTATCATCAATAGATTATTGACAACTCAACCAAAAAAATTAGTTTTATCTTTTAATTAGCAGTACTGATCGTATTTGTATCGCTCGGTCTAGCCTGAATTTTTTTTTTCTATGATACTTTTTTCTTGAGGTTGAAGATATATTTTTCCTTTATCGATTTTTAATGAGTGCCTTACAGGTATTTCCACCTCTACGTTCATCAATTATTATTTAGTAACGTCAATACTTTTGACTAACCTTAAAGTGGTTACTTCGATTAACTCAGAGATAGAAATAAGGAACAAATACCTTCTTTTATAGTTCTTTTTTCTTTTTTTTTATCGACCTTTTTTCTTTTTTGGAGTTGATGGTATTTAACTAAAAGGAAATTCTTAAACAATTATGGATGTAAACCATTTTCTCACCATTGAAGTAGACCATTATTCTAAGCAACACTGACGTGAAGGTTTTAATTAGGCCAAATTTTCTCTTGTGGGCCAGAATAAATTGGGCCTAGAACTCCTACAATACTCAAATAGCTCAGATTGAAAACACAAGGAGATTGCATACAAATAACATTTTAGTGATCGTTTGGTTTGTCACCAAAAGCACAATGATGGTGAAAATAATTGATTCTAAGAGTAATTAATGTGTTGGCTACTTTTATAAAGTCAGTTCTCACAAATTTCCTGAATGTAGAATTGATTTTGAAAAAAGTAAATTTTTTTTTTCTTCTTTGGTGAATAGAATTGATTTTAGGTATGAGATCCATAAAATTTTCAAAAGACCTATAATTATATTTTAAAAATGATTTTACTTCATCATCCAAATAAAATTAATTTTTCTAAACCAATTTTCAAATATCATTTCTAAACACAAATCAATTTTATTAACATTAATTTTTTCAAAATCAATTTTTCAATATCAATTCTTTTAAAATTAATTCAATTAAAATCTAAATCAAATGGACACTTAATTAATATTTGAATTTAAACCAATAAACATTACAGTTGTGGAATATAACTTGCCATTGAGTAAGTTTAAGCAACTCATGGATTCCAATGAGGGAAAACGAATGCCCTTTGGTTGTGTTTTGAATCATCAAAAATTAAATTGATTTGATTTGATTTGAATTGATTTAATTTCATTTGATTTAAAAATTATTTCTTATGTTTAGAACTCCTTATAAAAAAATGAGATTTGATTTGATTTACAAATCAAATTTTGTATTTGAAATACTTTAAGGATGATTGGAATTCATTTTTTTAATAATTTACTTTATTAACCTTACATAGATTAGATAAGTGAATAAATTAATGAAGATAAAATTGTCAATTGAATCAAATCAAATCCACGCTCAAATCCAACTAAATTTATGTAGATTTCTAAATACATATAACTTAAATCTAATAGATTTAAAAATCAAATCAATTACAATTTTATAACTTTCCAAACATAAAATTTGATTTATAAATCAAATCAATTATTAAAACTTATCATGCCAAATACACTCTGTATTTATCAGGAATTGTGTTATGTTTTTACCTCATATTCTATATACCTCATATCGCTCCAAGGATAGATACAAAACTTCCACAATCATCTCAAACCTTTTATTTTCGATGCGTGAGTAATTCAAATTGCAAACCCCTTAAGCTATTCCTCATCTTCTAGTTCTATGATTCGATTATAATATCATTGACTTTGTTTTGTTTTCAGAGTTTTTGTTAATTTCTTTTAAGGACAACCACCAACTTCGATTGATTAGGTTGTAAATTTGGGGGTGCTTGTTGGACCATCTCAATGGCTAGCTAGAAAGAATTAATTAGATTTATGGAATTTTTTCTTTATTTTATTTTAAATTTATATGAATGCTTGATTACCAATTAATAAAGTAGAATATCTACAACAAAGTGGTTTATATATAATAATCTTTTTTCTCTCTAATATGGTTAGTAGTATTTCAGTCTAGTATTTGCATTAATCAAAATTAAGCTTTTTGTTTCGACAATCTTAATGGCACGCCCAATCAAAATTAAGCTTTTGGTTTGGTACATTTACAAAAATTAATTTTGTATGCGCTGATCTAAGATTCAAACTCAAATATTAGAATAGGAAAACCAACTCCTTAATTAATAAGCTAACCCTTAGTTGCTTTAAAATAATTCTAATTCCATTGTTTTGTAATTATGCTATGGACATCCCTCAAAGTTGAGCAATATATATGCATTATAAATATGTTAATTGGGTTTAGTTATGACAAAAAAAAATATTACTGCTTACTTTTCTTCATACATTGGGTGACTTGAAATTTATTAGTCATCTGCTAACTTTTTTTGATTAATCAAATTTCGTTTTCTTGTAATGCTTTTAGGTAAGTATACAGATTTGTTCTAATTTCATAGACAAATATTGGTTACTCTAATATAAAGGTTGAGCTTTTGTATCAAACTGGAATGTGTAGAATGAAATTGATGAGATGTATAATCCTGATATAACCCAAATTCTGATAGAAGATGAGATAAAAGTAAGTGGCTTTGGTACCATTTTGGATTAGAACAATATTTTCTTTTGTAGAATACTCATGGAGACATTAATTGCTGGCATTGCTGCAACTACTGTCTTATGAGAAAGTCAACATCAATCAATTAAGTTGACTCCTTATCTTTTGGCTTTGTTTAGGAGTTGGGACCTCTTAACCAAAGATTCACCCATATCATATCTTTGCTAAGAGATGCTCATGCTTCGTTTCGATTACCAAGATTGTCCCTCCTCACAAAGTACTCTCTAGAAGGATTTGAACTTCTAAAGTTGTAGATAAAGCTCATCCTCTTTCAAATTGCTTGCTACTCAGTTACACCCTTGTGTATACACATGTTTTCTCTGTTACTACATATTCTTGTACATTATCCATGTGATAATGGGTCTTCAAATAATGGTTTTCTTTCTATTGTGTAGAAAACAATACACTTAGCCAAATTGAGAATGAGTTTAGTAGAGGACTACATAATTGCATATCATATATAGCCATGAAGCAATGTTAGAGAGAAACATGCCAAAGAGTAACTGTAGCCTTATGACATACCTTGAATTCAACAGTCTGTAACTAAATCTCAATGAATCTACATGTAAAATTATGTACAAAGTTTTCCAATTCATAATGAAATTGTTCTAAAATTTTTATGATCACTTTGAAGGTAGTGGGAATTTGCATATAGTATTTTAAGTTTCCTTTTATTTTTCACAGCTACCACAACCATGATAATGATTGATTTTCCATGCATAGTAAGAAGTTAATGTTATTAAGTAATTAGCTACTGATGTTAATTTAAATCGAATTTGAATCTAGAATCATGGGTGATAATATATATGGAATTTGCATAGAAAGTAAGCTTTTCTTGTTTATCTAGGTTTAAGATTCTTTTTGTTTCATATCCAATAATTAGTAAATGAACTAGATGTAGACCAACACAGCGCGCAATTAATTTGATCACCATTTTTGTTTTTGTTTTTTGAGTAAATTGCTCTAACCTCTTTTCTCTTTATCAGTTTTTTTTTTCACAAAAGTCTCTTTTTCAAAACCTACATAAACCTCCATTCTCAAGGAAATTTTGTATAGCATATTTTTAGAATATAAGGGAAGTCTGTTTAAGTACTTATGGGGTATTTGTACATTTTTTAAAATACTTAAGGGGGCATGTGTAAGTTTTGAAAATGTATAGGTGTTTATGAAAAATCAAGAAAATAGAGGAGATGTTGGAATAATTTACTCTTTTTTATATCGAGTGCAAGTTTTAATTTAGATACATTTTATATTGTTAAGCTAATCACCCAGCCTGTTCAAGTAGCCAAATTGTACCTAGCTATACAATTTTGTATAGCAAAAAGTATCCTACATATGATACTATGGTCCTCAGTATTTGAAAAGACAACACAAAAACTAGGAAGTTGAAAGTGTAAAGATCGAATTAGAATGGTAATTTGCAATCTTTTGAAACTATTTTGATAGATGATGTTTTCAAAGGACCTTTATAGCTCTAAGAGGGGCTGTTTCTTCATATAGCTATTTAGAAATCATATCTTATGAACCTCCTAGCAAGAAAGTGTCTTCATTTGCTGATTGAGAAGTTTCTAAAAATGGTTTTTGGCGAAAATGACAAACTATATATTATTTATGTTGTATTTCATGACGGACTAATTTCATTTTCACCGATCAATATGAATGACATGATACCAAGTTTGAATAGCGTATATTTACATGTTAAGGTTGATAACTTTTACGTTTAGAGTTTGTTTCTTACCTCCTTCTGGTTAATGTTTATGTGACTCTTGATGCAGTTAATTATATTTTTTATTAAGTTGCGTCAACCCACAAGTTTGTCCTCTCTCACCTTATCTTTTTGATCTATGCATGGAAAGACTGGCTCTAACCATTATCAAGCTAGTGGAGGACAAGCAAGGACATCAAATTAAGGCTTCAAATAATGACCCACAATTTCTTATTTTCTTTTTGTAGATGATGTAATGTTATTTGCCAAGGCAGATGTTAGACAAATTGATATGATCACTACTACTTTTGATTATTTTTCAGTTGCATCTGGTCTTAAAATTAACTATGGTAAGTGTAAATTAATGTGTTCTCATGGGATCTCTAGACAAAGGAAGCAAGACATTGTTAGTAGATCTCCCATCAGTATCATTACTAATTTGGGAAATATATAGGCTTTCCTTTAGTGCATGACAAGGTTAAGAACTCCATCTTTAACTTTATGATTGAAAAAATCAAGAATAAGCTAACAAATTGAAAAGGGAGGCTCCTGAACCTGGCTAGGAGAACAATCTTAGCTACTTTAGTTCTTTTTTCTCCTCCTATCTATATTATGCTGGTAATATGGCTCCTTCAGTCTACTTGCTACCGAATTGATGCTCTGGTGCATACATTTATTTGGAGAAAGGATTCTAATTCTAGGGACTTTATTGGATAAATTGGAAGGTAGTTAGCACTCCTAAATCTTTTAGCAGTTTGGGCTTGAGGAAAACTAGACTCAACAATGTGGCATTGCTTGGCAAACTTGTTTGGTCTCCGATCCAGCCCTCAAATAAGCTCTATAGCCAGATTTTGGTGTATAAATACAATGTGAATGGTAGTATTTTCAACCCAACCTAACAACAAAATGTTTTTTACTCTTAGAAGACTATTCACAAAGCTGCAATGTGGACTAAGGATGGTTTCAATTCAAGTTCAGAATGGGTAAGGGAGTAATACTCTTTTGTTATGATAAATGGCTGGACATAGGTAGATTTTGTGATTTCGTGGATAATGTTCATATCGATAACTTTATTTTGCAAGTAAAGAATGTGGTGAATGATACTCGTTGGAACATAAATGATATCTTAACTACTTTTCCAAATGTCATTCCCTAAATTATTACAAGCTTTCCTCCCTTCTATTTGGCTCTTATAGATAATTGTGTGGGTTGGGAAGTCATCCAGATAGTATTAATAACAACAAAAGTGGGTATATGTGGTTGGTTAATAGACACAAAGAGCTACTCACAACGAGTCAATTATCTTGGATGTGAAAGATATCTGCCCCTAAAATAATTAAAATTCATCATTCGGCAATTCATGTATAATAGTCTTCCCACAAATGTAGTTTATTACAACCGTGGTATTGGGCTTTTGGCAAACTGCCCTCATTGTAATGAACATATGGAGACCATCTTACACAGCTTAAGGGATTGCAAAGATGCCCTTACTCTTTGGCAAGGTTTTAGTTTCAGTACATCACAAGGCTCTTTACTACTAATGTCAGTGAATGGTTAGGCTTCATTACTTTGACTAAAACATTTGATTTTCGAATGGTCTTGGCTTGTTCTATTTGTTAAAAGTCATAACTCCAAAGTTTTTCAAGAATAGACAACCTGGAACATACTTAGATGCTTTTCCCTTATGGTTGAAGACTGGTAAGTAGCTTGTCAAAATACTAATTTTCCAAATCCTATGAAGTCTCCTCGAATGGTCAGGTGGAGTATGCTAGCAATGGCTAGATTAAGGAAAATGTGGATGGTAGCTCTTTGGGAAACCTAGGAAGAGCAAGTTTTGGTGGTCTCTTGAGATAGGACAATGGATCTTGGATTTAAAGCTTTTATGGCTATATTCGCTGTACAAGTAAATTAAATGCAGAACTATTAGCAATCAAGCATGGTTTTCCAATTGCATGGGGTAACAGGTATCATAGAGTGGAGATGGAAACTGATGCTCAAGGAGCTCTCTGCCTCATCATTCAAAACAAATCCCATTTTCATCAATGTGGTAATGTACTAGCTGAAATTCATCATCTATTGTAAGACTGAGAAGTTAAATTGAACCACACATTGAGAGAAGGTAACACATACCAAGCCTTCTGGCTAAAAACGGATCACATTGTGGCAATCCTTTCTTACTTTGGAGAAGTCATCTAAGGACCTCTCCATTATCCTCTTTTCAGATTTAGCTAGGATTATGTTCCTGGGATTTTAATTCGTTTCTTTTCTAAGTTTTCTTTTGTTTTTTTTTTCCTTTTCACTAATATACCTAAAAAAAAAAATCAAATCTAATTTCACATTTTTTTAATAATACAATTAACAAGAAATTATTCTAAAGTTCTTATAAAAAGAATACTAAATTAAAATATAAACAAAACCCAATTGTCTCTTTCCAGTCTAAGCTAAATTTAAATCAAGAGTCCTTTATCAGCCAAGAAATAAACTTTCATGCCCTTGCAAAGCAATTAAACCCTATAACTCTTGTATTGTTGGGCTATTATCACATACAACAGATCAATATCCTTATGCATGGTAGGAGTACCCACAACCTTGCCAAGTTAGTCTTTGTTCAAAATATGAAACTAGTCACTAAACCTGTCAACAAATTCAAGGTGTTAATTGGTAATGGTGATTACCTTATGTGTAACACTAAATGTGAGATAGTAGACATCACTAGACAAGGATACTTTTTCTTCTTCATATTTATTGTTATGGACATGGATCGAATATATGGACGTCTTTGGAGTTTAGTGGTTGGAAATCTCAGGGCCAATTCTAACTAATTACAAACACCTTATTGTGGAGTTAAGGTGCCAGAATCAGCAACTCAAATTGTAGGGAATCTCTCCCTTAAATTAAAAACTTTCATCACACCTCAGCTATAGAGAATAGTTTCTCAAGCATCTGTTACTACCCAGTTACACATGGAGGTGTTACCTTCTGGGAAAGTCCCGCATTAGTCTGCTATCCTAGACTATATCTTATAGTTACTTGATCAATTTAAGGATGTATTTCAAACTCCCACTGCCCTACCACCTACAAGGTCGATCATTAATCATATTCATTAGACCTAGTGAGAAGAGTGAGATTAAATAGTTGGTACAAGAAATGTTAAGGGCTGGTAACATTAGACCAAGTCAGAGCCCTTTCTCTTCTCCAGTCTTACTAGTTAAGAAGAAGGATGAGTCTTGAAGATTGTGTTGATTATCAAGTATTTAACTCTATTACCATAAGAGGGACATCCCCATTCCAACTATTGTTGAACTATTAGTTGAATTTATATGGGTTGAATATACTTTTGAAGTTAGATCTCAGGTCTGCTTATCACCATATACGAATGCACATTGAGGGCATTCCAAAAAAAGCATTTAGGACATCATAGGGACACTATGAGTTCTTGGTAAGGTCTTTTGGCTTACACCTTTCAAGCTACTTAGAACTTAGCCTATCCTTCCTCTAACCTTGAGGACAAGGCTATTTTAGAATAAGGGCATATTGATATTAGAAGCAAAGAAAGGGTAACTGTTAGAGGGCAAAAGAGTAAATGATTAGTAGTCACAACCATAGGTTTGCAAGTATATTACAAGGGCAACTATAAAAATTGAAACATAACTTGTTTTAGGTAAGTTGTAAGTTGTGAATTGTGGAGGTACTCTCCCTCAAAGAGAGCTTGTGCAAAGGAATCTTTCGTGGTTCTCCTCTTGGATTGTTTTCTTGTTCTCCACTACCGTGTCTCTACACTATTCTTGTTCATCAATAAACTTTCCTCTAAGTTTTTCCCTCCATCTCCCAAAGTACTTTTTGAAAATACTCCTCAAGAGTATCACAAAATATTTTAAATATAAAATTAATGATATTATTTAAATATCTTTTGAATATCATAATCTTGTATTCAATGATATTAATTAAATCTCTTTCTATAACTATAAAATTTAATTTATTAATATTTTTTATTAATAATAAAATTCAAAATTAAAATTGTTTTGGTGATATATTTAAAACATAAAAATAATAATATTTTTCAAATAGACTTTTTAAATTTCAAATTGTTATATTTAATGACAATAAATCTCTTTCCACAAATAATGATAAAAAATACTCAATTTTAAAATTTTGAACAACATATTCAAAATGTAAAATTAATAATATTGTCTAAATATTTTTTTAACTCTTACAATTAATGATAATAGATCTCATATCATAAATAATGATATTAATATTATTATCAAACATGCCATTATTTAAAAAATTGATAACAAATTGGGTTGTTTTTCTGATTTTATTGAATATCTTATATTTAATGATAATAAATATCTTTCAATAAATATTGATATTAATACTATCATTAAATACACTATTATTTAAAATAGAAAATAAAAATATTAATATATTTATTCGTGGTAAAATTCAATATTTCAAAATATCAGACAAGATATTTTAAATATAAAATAAAGAATATTTTTCAAATATTTTTTATATATAATTATATTATATTTAAGGAATAATTGCATTTACTTCCCCTGAAGTTAATGCTTATTACACCGACACTCTTATTGTTTGTGAAATTACACTTACCTTTCTTATTTTTTATTTACAAGGTGTAACGGTGCAGGAATTGTATTTAAAGTAAGGGAAGTAAGCATATATTTTTCAAATAAAGAAAAATATAGAGTGTAATTACAATATATAAAATAAGGGATGCAAGTATAATTTTTTAAATAAGAGAAGTATCATATATAATAAATGCTAACCTTAGAAGAAGTCAATATAATTATCTCTATATTAATTTAATGATAATAAATATCTTTTCATTAACATTAAATTCAAAATAAAAATATATTTATTGATAACAAAATCTGAAATTTTACAATTTCATAAAATATTATTAAAACATAAAATTAGTAGTACTATTCAAATATTGTAGTGCTTCGAATCTTGTTAGAGAACACTTTATAGATAAAGGCAGTCTCAATATCTTAAATGAGGTTATACCTTGTAAGAATCCAAAAAAAATGTCATAATATTGCATTTAATGATAACAAATATTTTTTCAAAATATCAATTTTTTTATATTTAAAAATATTAAAATTGAGATAAAGTAAAATAATAAAATATAATCTTTAATATTTACATTTTAATTAAGTAAAATAGGTGACTAAATATTAAACACTAATTATAAAAGATACCGGTACGATGATAAAAATAAAAGTTATTAAAGAAATATCCTTCAAAGAATTTTACTTTTTTATATTCAGAAATTTTATAGTTTCTCTTTTTACCTTCCATATAAATTTCTGATAATTGCCTAAGTATTATTTTTATATATTTAATAAGCTTGATTACATTATGATTTTAGTTAAATATAATAATTTTGTGCATTATTAATTAATTATTTAAGAATAATTAATTGCAAATTTATTCTTTTATTTGTAGAAATTTTTTTTTAAAAAAGAAAGGAAAAACCAATATTCAAAAAAGGCCACGGATTGGAAGACAGAAGCCATGTTACAACCAATCAAATATAGGCTTATGGTTTAAAAGCTGGCTGGATGGTGCGGTAAAGGAAAAGAATTCTAAAGCCATTAAAAAAAGTGGCCCATGGCCTAAACAAATGAAGGCTAAGGATGCAGCCAGGAGAAGAATAAAAGATGAGTTTCAATTTAGAGCTAGCTCACTGTCAATTACGTAAATAAAAGGAAACCTAAGCTACATCAACCAAGGGAGGCGGCAAAACATATATAGGGATGGCAACGGGGCGTGTGAGGATAGATTTTTGTACAACTCGACTCCATCCTATATTCTTTAAAATACAACACAACTAGTCCCTACATGCCTCCTGGGTTTTGAGAATAAAAACATGAATATGCTACTATAAAAATATTTATATCCCACATCCTACTTGACTTGCCCACACTAATACAGATTAGTTAGATTATTAGTACAAATTACTTGGATTATTATCAATTAGTTATTTTCCTGTTAATTGGTAGTTCAGTTGTTGTACATAAACCTCATTTATATATACTGATTAAGTTAATACAACTCCAAGTTTTCCGTCATTTTCATTTTAATATGGTATTAGAAATACCTATGAATATTTCACACAAATTTATACAATAATTAATCATAAAATCAATTCTCACAAATTTCTTGAATGTAGACTTGATTTTGAAAAAAAATTAAAATTTTTTTTTCTTTAGTGAATAGAATTGATTCTAAGTATGAGATCCATAAATTTTCAAAAGAAGTATACTTATAATTGTATTTCAAAAATAATTTTACTTCATCATCCAAATAAAATTAATTATCTTTTCCAAACACAAATCAATTCTATTGACATCAATTTTTTCAAAATCAATTCTTTCAATATGAGTTCTTTTAAAATTAATTCAACTAAAATCTAAATCAAATGGAAACTTCATTAAAAGTTGAATTTAAACCAATAAACATTAAAGTTGTGGAAGATAACTTGCCCTCGAGTAAGTTTACGCAATTCGTGGATTCTAGTGATGCAAAAAGGTTGAAAACAAAAGGATCTTTGCAATTTTTAGTTTACAAAATAGTGAAACAGTTGAAAAGTTCAGCTAATTGTGTTTGGAATCATTAAAAATTGAATTGAATTTGATTGTATTTGAATTGATTTAATTTGATTTGATTTAGAAATTAATTCTTATATTTGGAACTCCTTATAAAAAATGAGATTTGATTTGATTTACAAATCAAATTTTGTATTTGAAATACTTTAAAGATGATTGGAATTCATTTTTTTAATAATTTACTTCATTAACCTTAAATATATTAGATAAGTAAATAAATTTATGAGGATAAAATTATCAATTAAATCAAATCAGATCCACACTCAAATCCAACCGAATTTGAGTGGATTTCTAAATACACATAACTTAAATATAACGGATTTATAAATCAAATCAATTCTAATTTTTTAACTTTTCAAATATAAAATTTTATTTACAAATCAAATCAATTTTTAAAAAAATTATCATTCCAAACAAACTTTGTATTTATTAGGAATTGTGTTATGTTTTTACCTCATATTCTATATACTCCATCAGAAATAATAAATAACATGTCATATCGCTCCAACGATAGTTATAAAACTTACACAATCATCACAAACTTTTTTATTTTCGATGCATGAGCAATTCAAATTGCAAACCCCTTAAGCTATTCCTCATCTTCTAGTTCTATGATTCAATTATTCTATCATTGACTTTGTTTTGTGTTTAGAGTTTTTTTTAATTTCTTTTAAGGACAACCACCAAATTCGATTGACTAGATTGTAAATTTGGCAGTGCTTGTTGAACCATCTCAATGGCTAGCTAGAAAGAATTAATTAGATTTACGAAAACTTTCATTTATTTTATTTTTGTTGTATATGAATGCTTGATTACCAATTAATAAAGTAGAATTTCTGCAACAAAGTGGTTTATATATAATAATCTTTTTTCTCTGTAGTATGGTTAGTAGTATATTCAGTCCAGTTTTTGCATTAATCAAAATTAAGTTTTTTCTTTCGACTATTTTAATGGCACACCCCTCACATAGGTTTGGTACATTTACATAAAATTAATTTTTTATGTGCTAATCTAATTCCGTTGTTTTGTAATTTATGCTGTGGATATTCCTCAAAGTTGACCAATATATATGCATTATAAATATGTTAATTGGGTTTACCTATGACCCAAAAAAAAAATTTTTTTTGGTTAATCAAATTTCATTTTCTTGTAATGCTTTTAGGTAATTATTCAGATTTGTTCAAGTTTCATAGACAAATATAGGTTACTCTAACATAAAGGTTTAGCTTTTGTATCCCACTGGAATGAATAGAATGAAATTGATAAGATGTAAATCCTGATATAACCCAAATTATGATAGAAGATGAAATAAAAGTAAATGGCTTTGGTGCCATTTTGGATTAGAACAATATTTTCTTTTCTAGAATACTCATGGAGACATTAATTGTTGGTATTACTGCAACTACTGTTTGATGAGAAGGTCAACATCAACCAATTAAGTTGACTCCTTATCTTTTGGCTCTGCTTAGGAGTTGGGACCTCTTAACCAAATATTCGCTCATATCATATCTTTGCTAAGAGATGCTCGTGCCTTCTTATTTCTTTTCCTTACAAGATAATCCTTGTTCCGAGCACTAAGGTCGTCCCTCCTCACAAAGTGCTATCTAGAAAGATTCAAACTTATAAAATTATAGATAAAGCTCATCTTCTTTCAAATTACTTACTACTCACGCCCTTATGGATACTTATGTTTTCTCTATTACTACATATGCTTGTACATTGTCCATGTGATAATGGGTCCTCAAATAATGGTTTTCTTTTTGTTGTATAGAAAACAAAACACTTAGCCAACTTGAGAATGGGTTTAGAAGAGGACCATATCATCACAAATCCTATATAGCCATGAAGCAATCTTAGAGAGAAACATGCTAAAGAATAATTTTAGCCTTATGAAATGCCTTGAATTCAAGAGTCTGTAACTAAATCTCAATGAATCTACATGTAAAATTATGTACAAAGTCTTCCAATTCATAATGAAATTGTTCTAACATTTATACCGTCACTTTGAAGGTGGTGGGAATTTGCATATAGTATTTTAAGTTCCCCTCTTATTTTCCAGCAACCACAACCTTGATGATGATTGATTTTCCATGCATAGTCAGAAGTTAATGTTATTAAGTAATTAGCTAGTGACGTTAATTTAAATCAAATTTGAATCTAGAAAAATAGGTGATAATATATATGGAATTTACATAGAAAGTAAGCTTTTCTTGTTTATCCAGGCTTAAGATTCCTTTTGTTTCATATCCAATAATTAGTTAATGAACCAGATGTAGACTAGCACAATGCGCAAATAATTTGATCGCTGTTTTTGTTTTTGTTTTTTTTGAGTAAATTATTTCAACCTCTCATCTCTTTATTTGTTTTTTTTTAATAAAAGCCCTTTTTCGAAAACCTACGTAAACCTCCATTCTCAAAGAAATTATGTGCAACATATTTTTATAATATAAGGGACGTCTTTTTAAGTATTTTGGGGGTATTTCTATATTTTTTTAAAATATATAGGGGGTATGTGTAAGTTTTGAAAATAGAGGGGAGTTTGTGAAAAATCAGAAAAATAGAGGAGAGGTTGGAGTAATTTACTCTTTTTTATATCGAGTGCAAGTTTTAATTTAGATACATTTTATATTATTAAGTGTAGCATATTTTTAGAATATAAGGGACGTCTGTTTAAGTATTTAGGGGGTATTTGTAGATTTTTTAAAATACATAGGAGGTACGTGTAAATTTTAAAAATAAAGGAGAATTTGTGAAAAATCAAAAAAATAGAGGAGAGGTTGGAGTAATTTATTCTTTTTTATATCGAGAGCAAGTTTTAATTTAGATACATTTTATATTATTAAGCTAATCACCCAGCTTGTTTGAGTAGCCAAACTGCACCTAGCTATATGATTTATTTTAGCAAAAAGTATCCTAGATATGATACTATTGTCCTCAGTATTTGAAAAGATGACACAAAAACTAGGATGTTGAAAGTGTAAAGATCGAATTAGATTAGTAATTTGAAATCTTTTGAAACTATTTTGACAGATGATGCTTTTCGAAGGACCTTTATAGCTCTAAGAGGGGTTGCTTCTTCATATAGCTATTCAGAGATCATATCTTGAGAATTACCTAGCAAGAAAGTGTCTTCGTTTGTTGATTGAGATGTTTCTAAAAATAGTTTTTGGTGAAAATGACAAACTATATATTATTTATGTTGTATTTCATGACAGACTAATTTCATTTTCACCGATCAATATGAATGACATGATACCAAGTTTGAATAGCATATATGTGCATGTTAAGGTTCAGAACTTTTATGTTCAGAGTTTGTTTCTTGTCTCCTGGTTAATGTTTATGTGACTCTTGACGCAATTTATTATATTTTTTATTAGGTTGCATCAACCCACTAGGTTGTCCTCTCTTACCTTATCTTTTTGTTCTATACAAGGAAAGACTGGCTCTAACCATCATTAAGCTAGTGGAGGACAAGCAGTGGCATCAGATTAAGGTTTCAAAGAAAGGCCTACAATTTCTTATATTCTTTTTGTAGATGATGTAATGTTATTTGTCAAGGAAGATGTTAGAGAAATTGATATGATCACTACTAATTTTGTTTATTTTGCAGCTGCATCTATTCTTTAAATTAACTATGATAAGTGTAAATTGATGTGTTCTCATGGGATCTCTAGACAAAGGAAGCAAGACATTACTAGTCAATCTCCCATCAGTATCATTAGTGATTTGGGAAATATCTTGTCTTTCCCCTAGTGCATGACAAGGTTAAGAACTCCACCTTTAACTCTATGATTGAAAGAATCCATAATAGGCTAATGAATTGGAAAGGGAGGCTCCTTAACAAGGCTTGTAGAACAACCTTAGCTACTTTAATTCTTTCTTCCCTTCCTGTCTATATTATGCATGCAATGTGGCTCCTTCAGTCTACTTGCAACGGAATTGATGCTCCAGTGTGTACGTTTATTTGGAGCAAGGATTCTAATTCTAAGGGCTTCACTGGATAAATTGGAAAGCAGTTAGCACTCCTAAATCTTTTAGTGGTTTTGGGCTTGAGGGAAACTAGACTTAACAATGTGGCATTGCTTAGCAAACTTGTTTGGTCTCTTATCCATCCCTCAAATAATCTCTGTAGCCAGATTTTGGTGCATAAGTACAATGTGAATGGTAGTATTTTCAACCCAATCCAACAACAAAATGTTTTTTACTCTTTGAAAACTATTCACAAAGCGACAATGCAGACTAAGGATGGCTTCAATTCAAGTTCAAGATGGGTAAGGGAGTAATATTCTTTTGTTATGATAAATGGCTGGACATGGGTAGACTGTATGATTTCATGGATTATGTTCATATCAATGACTATTTTGCAAGTAAAGGATGTGATGAATGATGTTTGTTGGAACATAAATGATATTTTAACTACTTTTCCAAATGCCATTAAGCCAAATTATTACAAGATTTCCTCCGTTCTCTTTGGCTCTTATTGATAATTATGTGGGCTGGAAGGTCATTCAGATAGTATTAATAATAACAAAAGTGAGTATGTATGGTTGGTTAATAGACATATAGGTACTCATGACGAGTCAATTATCCTGGATGTGGAAGATATTTGCCCCTAAAATATTTAAAATTCATCATTTGGCAATTCATGTATAACAATCTTCCCACAAATGTAGTTTATTACAACTGTGATATTGGGCCTTTGGCAAACTGCCTTCGTTGTAATAAACATGAGGAGACCATTTTACCAGCTTAAAGGATTGCAGAGATGCCCTTAATCTTTGGTAGGGTCTTGGTTTCACTACATTGCAAGGCTTTTTTTACTACTAACGTCAATGAATGGTTGTGCTTCATTACTTGAGTAAAACATTTGATTTGCAAATGGCCTTGACTTAGTCTATATGTAAAAAGTCGTAACTCCAAAGTTTTTCAAGAATGGACAACCCTCAATATACTTAGGTGCTTTTCTCTCATGGTTGGAGACTGATAAGCAACTTGTCAAAATATTGATTTTCCATATCCTATCAAGTCTCCTCGAATGGTCAGGTGGAGTATGCCTAACAATGGCTAGATTAAGGTAAATATGGATGGTAGCCCTTTGACAAACCTAGGAAGAGCAAGTTTTGGTGGTCTCTTGAGATGAGACAATGGATCTTGGATTTAAAGCTTTTATGGCTATATTGGCTATGCAAGTAACTTAAATGTAGAACTGTTAGCAATCAAGCATGGTCTTCTAATTGCATGGGGTGAGAGGTATCGTAGAGTGGAGATGAAAACTGATGCTCAAGGAGCTCTCCACCTCATCATTGAAAACAAATTCCATTTTCATCACTACGAGATCACATTGAGAGCTCTTCTGGCTAAAAAGGGATCACATTGTGACAATCCTTTCTTGCTTTGGAGGAAACATCTTGCAAACCTCTCCATTATCTTCTTTTCAGATTTAGCTAGGATTATGTTCCTGGGATTGTAATTCATTTCTTTTCCATGTTTTCTTTTGTTTTTTTTTTCCTTTTCACTAATATACCAAAAAAATCAAATCTAATTTCACATTTTTTTAATAATACAATTAACAAGAAATTATTCTAAAGTTCCTATAAAAAGAATACTAAATTAAAATATAAACAAAACCCAATTCTCTCTTTCCAATCTAAGTAAAATTTAAATCAAGAGCCCTTTATCAGCCAAGAAATAAGCTTTCAAGCCCTTGCAAGGCAATTAAACCCCATAACTCTCATATTGATAGGCTATTATCATATGCAATAGATCAATATCCTTGTGCATGGTGGGAGTACCCACAACCTTGCCAAGTTAGTCTTTGTTAAAAGTATGAAACTAGTCACTAAACATGTCAGCCAATTCAAGATGTTAATTGGTAATGGTATTACCTTATGTGTAACACTAAATGTGAGGTAATAGACATCACTATACAAGGATACTGGATCAAATATATGGATGTCTTTGGAGTTTAGTGGTTGGAAATCTTAGGGACAAGTCTAACTAATTACAAACGCTTCATTGTGGAGTTAAGGTGCCAGAATCAACAGCTCAAATTATAAGGAATTTCTCCCTTAAATTAAGAACCTTCGTCCTCACCTCAACTATAAAGAATAGTTTCTCAAGCATTTGTTGCTACCTACTTACACATGGAGGTGTTACCTTCTATAGAAGTCCCTACCCTAGACTATATCTTATAGTTGCTTGATGAATTTAAGAATGTATTTCAAACACTCACTGCCCTACCACCCACAAGGTCTATTATTAATCATATTCATCATATTGATTAGACCTAGTCAAAAGAGTGAGATTAAATAGTTGGTACAAGAAATGTCAAGGGCTGGTAACATTAGACCAAGTCAAAGCCCTTCTATTACCATAAGAGGGACGTTCCCTATTCCAACTATTGATGAATTGTTGGATGAATTTATATGGGTCAAATATACTTTTAAAATTAGATCTCAGGTATGCTTATCACCATATACGAATACATATTGAGGACATTTCAAGAATAGCATTCAAGACACCATAGGGACACTATGAGTTCTTGATAATGCCTTTTAGCTTACATCTTCCCAGCTACCATGAACTTAGCCTATCCTTCCAAGCTACTGTGAACTCAGCCTATCATACCTCTAGCCTTGAGGAAAAGGCTATTTTAGAAGAAGGGCATATGGATACAAGAAGTAAAGGAAGGGATAACTACTAGACGGCAAAAGAGTAAATGATTAGTAGCTAGTTACAACAATAGGTTTGCAAGAATGCTACAAGGGCAACTATAAAAATTGAACCCTAACTTGTTTATGGTAAGTTGTAAGTTGTGAATTGTGGAAGTTCTCCTTTTGGACTTTTTTCTTGTTCTCCACTAATGTCTCTTTGCACTATTCATGTTCATCAATAAACTTTCCTCTATTTTAGTTTTTCCCTCCATCTCCTAAAGTACTTTTTGAAAATCCTCCTTATGAGCATCACAATATATTTTAAATATAAAATTAATAGTATTATTTAAATATTTTTTCAATATCATAATCTTGTATTCAATGATATTAAGTCTCTTTCTATAAATATAAAATTCAATTTGTTAATATTTTTATTAATAATTAAATTCAAAATTAAAATTTTATTGGTAATATATTTAAAATATAAAAATAATAATATTTTTCAATCATATTTTTTAATTTCAAATTGTTATATTTAATGACAATAAATCTCTTTCCACATATAATGATAAAAAAAACTCAATTTTAAAATTGTGAACAACATAGTGAAAATGTAAAATTAATAATATTGTTTAAATATTTGTTTTAAGTGTCTTAATTTAATGATAATAAATCTCTTATCATAAATAATGATATTAATATTATTATCAAATATGATATTATTTAAAAAAATTAATAAAAATTGAGTCTTTTTTAGATTTTATTGAATATCTTATATTTAATGATAATAAATATCTTTCCATAAATATTGATTTTAATACTATCATTAAATTCACTATTATTTAAAATAGAAAATAAAAATAGTAATATATTTATTAATGGTAAAATTCAAAAATTTAAAATATCATACAACAATATATTTTAAATACAAAATAAAAAATATTTTTCAAATATTTTTTATGTATCATAATATTATATTTAAGGTTTATACCAAAAAAATATTATATTTAAGGGCTAATTACATTAACTTCTATTTAGGTAGAGAAAGAAAAGTGAATTAGGATTAATAAGAGAAAGATGTGTTTAATGTGTTCCAAAAAACAAAGTACTAACCTCTATTTATATTATAATAATCCTAATCAAATAAGAAAATACAGGAAACATAATGAAATTAGGAGTCCTCAGTTGAAGGACTAATTGACTCCATAATATATTTTAAAATATCTTCTAAAATATTCTAAAGATATTATAAATATTCTAAAGATATTCTAGATATATTCTAACACTTTCCCTCAAGCTAAAGCTTAGTAAGCTTTAAGCTTATTACAAATAAATACTTTAAATAAATATAATAAATATAAAGTGGATTTTATGGCTGAAAAATAACTCAGAATGCTGGAGACGCCAAAGAGATGAACATTGCTGAAAAGATAATTCATCGAAACGAATCTTTTGCATCAGAAGAAGATGACCCAGACTGTGATTGGGTTGAATCAAGTCTTTCAAGTGTGCTTAAAGACATTATGATAAGAACAAATTCTAAGATTCTGCTAGACTAAATGACAAAACCAAACAGCTTGAGAGATCTGCTTGACCATATGGCAGACTCAAATGACATGAGTGGAAATATTACTGGTATGACTCATAAGTGAAAAATAATTTGCCATTAAAATGATCATTGATGGGGAAAAAATAACAATGCAAATACTAATATTAAAAAGAAGTCACTACTGGTATGACTCATTGGTGTAAAAAAAGTCACCATCAGAATTATTGTCGATGGGAGAAGAACAATATGACGAACACTAATATTAAATAGAATGATCAGTGATATGACAAACACTAATATTGATGAGATGTCACCACTGATATGACTCATTAGTGAAAAAAAAATTACTATCGGAATGATCATTGATGGGAAGAGAATAACATCATGAACATTAGTATTGAAAAGTCACTACTGATAGACTCATTAGTGAAAAAGAAATCACCATCGAAATGATCATCAATGAGAAGATAATAGCATAATAAATACTAGCATTGAGGAGATATCACCACTAGTATGACTCATTAGTAGGAAAGAAATCACTATTGGAATGATCATCGATAGGAAGAGAATAACATCACGAATACTAGTATTGAAAAGTCACCACTGATATGACTCATTAATGGGAAAAAAATCACTATCGAAATGATCATTGATGGGAATAGAATGAGTTGGGAAACAAAACAATAAAGAAAAATTTATAAAAGAGTTCTATAAAATTTGACACAGAAGAAAGCATAGACATCCTCAAGGTAGATGGTACAGTTCTGATACTATGTTGAAATTATAGGATTTAAATAAAGAAAAGAAAGAAAAGAGAATTGCGATTAATAAGATGAAGATGTGTTTAATGTATTACAAAAGATAAAGCACTAACCCTTATTTATATTCTAATAATCTTAATCAAATAAAAAAATATAATCTTAATCAAATAAGAAAATATAGGAAACATAATGAAATTAGGAGTCCTTAATTAGAGGACTAATTAACTCCATAATATATTTTAAAATATTTTTTAAAATATTTTAAAGATATTATAAATATTCTAAAGATATTCTAGATATATTCTAACAAAGGTTAATGCTTATTATATTAACTTTTTTTGTTTGTGAAATTATACTTACCTCTCTTTTTGTTTTATTTACGAGGGTAATGGTGTAAGAATTGCACATAAAGTAAAGAAAGTGGGCATATATTTCTCAAACAAATAAGAGCATAGGGTGTAATAACAATACATAAAAGAAGGGATGCGAGCATAATTTCCTAAATAAGACGGGTGTCATGTGTAATAAACGCTAACGTCAGGAGAAGTCAGTATAATTATCCCTATATTTAATGATAATAAGTGAGATAGGTAACTAAATATTAAATATTGATTATAAAATATAGCGGTACCATGATAAAACTAAATGTTATTAAAGAAATATCCTTCAAAGAATCTTACTTTTTTATATCCTGAAATTTTATAGTTTCTCTTTCTACCTTCTATAGAAATTCCTGATAATTGTTTAAGTATTATTTTTATATATTAAATAGGTTTTATTACGTTCTGATTTAAGTATAATAATTCTGTGCATTATTGATTATTTATTTAAGAATAATTAATTACTAATATATTCTTTTACTTGCTGAAAATTTTTTTAAAAAAAGAAAAATCCAATATTTAAGATAGGCCACGGATTGGAAGATAAAAGCCAAGTTACAACCAATTAAATATAGGCCTATGGCTTAAAAGTTGGCTGAATGGTGCAGTGAAGGAAAAGAATTCTAAAGCTATTAGAAAAAATGGCCCACGGTCTAAAGAAAGGAAGGCTAGGGATGCAGCCAAGAGAAGAATAAAAAATGGGTTTCAATTTAGAGCTGGTCACACGGTTAATTACCTAAACAAAAGGAAACTTAAGCTACATCACCCAAGGGAGGCGGACTAACGATTGTAGGCATGGCAACGGGATAAGTTTTTGTACAAACAAACTTTGCCCTGCCCTCCTTAAAAAACAACAGCCTGCCCTACTTGCCCCACAAGTTTTAGGAATCAAAATCTGAAGTCGCCCTTATAAAAATATTTAAAACCTGCATTCTACCCGTGTAATCTTGCACCTATAAATATTTTACACAAATTTATTCAAGAACTAATTTAATTTTAAAAATCAATCATTAGTTTATATAAATTTTATAACATGTTTAAAAGAGCATACTTTCATTACATTTATTTATAATTTAAATAAGTAAATTAATGCAATAATCTTTAAATTATTACATATTTTAAATAAGATTTGTATATATACATACAGGATGCAGAGCGGGACAGGTGCAAGTTGGGAACACCCATCCTGCCCACAAGAATATACAACCCTGATCAACCCTTAGACCCCACGAGGCAAAATAGAAAAACCGATCCTATGCAAAACATGGTGAGTTGAGTACCGCGGGACAAGTTTATATTATCATCCCTAATAATGTGATATAAAAAGGGGAGTTTTGATGCAGATCAAGTGGGGAGACGAAGCCACACGTGAGAGAACGTAGCTTTTGGAGTTTCAACACAGCAGGGATAAGAGATTCTTTTGGGTTTATCAATGGTACGTTTCTCTTCTCTTTTCTATAAATGATTCTTTAGTGGTAACTAATTTTTCTTTCTAGGATTTAGATAAAACCCAAACCATGTATTATTGGTGTTTAATTTGTTTAGGGATTTATTTATTGAGTTTTATGATTGTGCATAATCTTTCCTTGGCTTGATATTTTTATCGAGATTTAATTTTTCATTCAATTGATATTTATTAAGGCTTTTTTTTGGATATTTTATGGTGAATGGAATTGAATGGTATATAATGGAATGGTATGAAATGGAATGAGATGGAATAGAATAAAGTTTCCATATCATTGTTTGGATATTTAATGGTGGAATGGAAGAAAGTTTTCATTCTATTATTTGGAAATACTGGCGAAAATGAATGAAATGGTATAATTTTTAAAGTGATTCCATCCCTTACTCCCAAATTTGGAGGGGAAGAAAAATAAGGGTATGAAATAGAATAGAATGAAATGGAGGCCACCCAATTCCATTTCATTCCATTTTATTTTTAAAAAGCCAAATAATGGTCTCCATTACCATTCCATTTCATTCCACCCCATACCACCAAACCAAATATAGCCTAACTGTTTTTGTAGAATTATTTGATAAATTGATGTTGATACTAATGGACACATATAGTTCTTGTAGTTTCAGGTGTGTGGTTATGCAATAGTACTTACTAGTTTGTGATTAGATGATTGAGAAGTCTATGTTAAATTCAGATAGATTTTGTCATGAGTTTAATTATAATTATTTTCTATCAGTGAATCCAAAACTTGTAGCCTATGATACTCTTTAGAACCAATAAATTATCAATTCAAGTTTAATTCAATTTTACAAAGTTTGTGGTGGATTCAAGGTCCTAAATTAATTCTCTGATTGTTTCTTGCTTGCAGCTTAATTTTGTTGGTTCAATTAATTAGTTTTAGTATTAGCAATTTAAATATTTAAATTTATTCAAAATTCAATTTCCCTTCATCTCTAAATTAATTTAGGTTGACATTATAATTTAGTTATCAAATCACTCCATGTGAGTACGAGACACTCTATATTTGCCTAATATTACATTGATCTTGTACACTTGTAAATAAAGGTTATTTTTATTATTTAAAATTCACAATCAATTCCTTATAAATATATTTACTTAAACAACAGACATCGTTATCTATAATCTGTTCAACAAAAAAAGAAAACTATGCATTTAAAGAAACGAAAGCAGTTTTTAGAACTAGCATTAATTATTTCTCATTTTTTAATTCTTTACTTTTATTAATATTTACAACCATATTTTTAGTTAACTAAAAAATCATTAATCTTTTATCAAAAACAAAAAAATATCAGTGTATTTTCATAATTTTGTTTAAAGGAACAAATCTAATTAATATTCTTTCATTTTCTACTTGTACTTTTACTACCTCCATAATTTCTTAATTTGATTTCTTCAGCAATACATTTTCAATCCATTCCAAGTCATTTAAAGAACACTTTAGTGCTTGTTTGGTTTGTCACCAAAGGCACATTGATAGTGAAAATAATTGATTTAAAAAGTAATTATTGTGTTTGGCTACTTTTATAAAATCAATTCTCACAAATTTCTTGAATGTATAAGTACTTTTTGAAAAAGTAAGATTTTTTTTTGCTTCCCTAGCAAATAAAATTGATTCTAGGTTTGGAATTCATAAAATTTTCAGAGAAAGTATACGTATAATTATATTTCAAAAATGATTTAACTTCATCGGCTAAATAAAATTAATTCTTCCAGACCAACTTTGAAATATCATTTTCAAATCTAAATCAATTTTACTAACTTCAAATTTTTCAAAATCATTTCTATCAAAATCAATTCTTTTAAAATTAATTCAACTAAATTAAACATACACTTAATTAATATTTGAATTTAAACCAATAAACATTATAGTTGTGGAAGATAACTTGCCCTTGAGTAAGTTTACACAACTCGTGGATTCCAGTGCAAAAATGTTGAAAACAAAAGGAAATTAGCAATTTTTAGGTTATAAAATAGTGAAACAGTTGAAAAGTTCAGCTATGGCAGATGAAGAGAAATATTTATGGGTAGAAGAGACTATGATATATGTTAGTAGAGTAGAAATGAACGAAAGATGACGAATGCTCTTTGCTTGTGTTTGAAATCATTAAAAATTGAACTGAATTGATTTAATTTTATTTGATTTGAAAATTGATTCTTATATTTAGAACTCCTTATAAAAAATGAGATTTGATTTGATTTATAAATCAAATTTTGTGTTTGAAATACTATAAAGATGATTATAATTCTTTTCAATAATTTACTTCATTAACCTTACTTAAATTGGATAAGTGAATAAATTAATGATGGTAAAATTATTAATTGAATCAAATCAAATCAACATTCAAATCCAACCAAATTTAAATGAATTTCTAAATATACATAACTTAAATATAATGAATTTATAAATCAAATCTGTTCCAATTTTATAACTTTATAAACATAAAATTTCATTTACAAATTAAATTAATTCTCAAACCTTATAATTCCAAACACATTTTGTATTTATTAGGAACTGTGTTATGTTTTTACCTCATATTCTATACACCCCATCAAAAATAATAAATAACGTGTCATATCGCTCCAAGGATAGATAACAAACTTCCACAATCATCACAAACTTTTTTTTTTATTTTCAATGCATGAGCAATTCAAATTATCTGTAATCCATTCAACACCCAAAAAATTATGCATTCAAAGAAACGTAGCAGTTTTTAGAACTAGCATTAATTATTTCTCATTTTTTTAATTCCTTACTTTTATAAATATTTATAACCATAATAAAAAATAATTAATCTTTTTATTAAAAACAAATAAATATCATGGTATTTTCAGACTTTTGTTGAAAGTTACAAATCTAATTAATATTCTTTCAGTTTCTACTTCTCCTTTTACCACCTCTATAATTTCTTTATTTTACTTCTTCAGTAATATATTTTCAATCCATTCCAATTCACGGATGTAAACAAGCCGCAAAGAACGGAGATAGAAGAAAAGGATATGGATTAAACCTGTTCAAATCATTCACCATCCCCACCCCACGTGGTTCTTTTTCCATTCATGGCCAAAGGCCACACCATACCCCTCCTCCACTTCACCTGCTTCCTCCTCCGCCGTAACATATCGGTCACCGTCTTCACCACACCAGCTAACCACCCTTTCATTACTGAATTTCTCGTGGACACTAATGTTTTCATCATCTGTTAGAAATGTATCTCATGTTTAATGGGAATTAATGATGATTTAATTAAAACATATTAAAGGGCTAAAAGGTGAATTAGTTGTAAGGGAGGATAATTAAGTAATTACTTGATGTGAGCAATTATCTGATGATTATAGGATGTTATCCTACGTGATAACTGATGGTTTTTTGAAATTCGAAAGAAACCGATAACTGATGATACTATCTTATGAGTTTGAATTTCATATTAAACCCCTATATATTCAGTCTCTACCCATAAGGATACACCAACCAAGAGAGATAATCTTCCATCAGAAAGTAAAAGGTGTAAGTACGAAAGGGGAAGGGACCGATAAAGATTCAAGAAGGCTTTCAGATCTGAAGTTCATTCCGCATCATGGATAAATGTTAGTACCACTTATTGATTTGATTTTAATGTATGTGAAAACCATGAATTCCTAAGATCCTAATTGTGTTCTAGTATGATGATCCATAATGTAAAGGACACAAGTTTAAGTTTACATGTGGTATCAGAGCTAAGGTTTGGGAATTCATGATTTTCCATGTATGATAATTTTTTTTTTTAAATCGTTCTTACAAAATGAACATGAAAGAGAAAGATATGAGAAAGCCAGATCTGATAAAAACGTTCAAAAAAAAAAGCCAGAAAATTGGCACACTATTTTCCGGACGGTATTCTGCCACCTCCTCTCCGTTCCGGCGACGAACTCCCTCTCAACGATCGGTCGCGGTTCGAGGAGGATTACATGGCCGGCGACTGGTACTCATCGACGCTCGCAAAGGCCGTGAGACTGAGCAGAGATGGAAGGAACAGATTCGGGGTTTCGTGCTCGACGGTCTGCGGGCGACACAGATCTCGGACTTGCAGATCTCTCGTTTCTGTTTGGGGATTTCAGATCGCTGTCGAAATCTGTTGATACTGCTGTCGCTGCAACCATGTTGTGGAAAGGGTTGCTGTCGCCCGAGAAGAAATCGAATCTGACACAGCGGAAGGGGCTGGGGTTCCGGCCAGGAGTTGGGATCTGTATTATGAGAGGTTCCGTTTCGGTCCTGGCTGGTGGTGGTAGCTTGGCTCGAAGGGATGATCGATCGGACTGTGATGGTCCTGGCGCCGCTGTAGAAACGACCGGAGATGATGGTTCGCGATTGGGGCTGGCGTTTCGGGTGGGAGTCGGGATTTGTTTGGGTCCTGGCTCGGAGGAGTGGACCGGACTATGAAGGCTCCGACGCCGCCGAAGAGATGGACTGGACTGTGAAGGTTCTGGCGCCGCCGGAGAAGACGACCGGACACGAACGCCGCCGGAGAAGACGACCGGAGTTTGCGCCGAAGACGTTGTTCGGGTGCTGATGAAATTAAAAAAAAAAAATGGAAGAAAGGAAAGGAGGAAATTTGAATGTGAAAATTTAATCCTATAATTGTTTAGAAAATATTTCTGTTTGGAATTAAGTATGATGGATTTGTTAGTCACCAAAGTGGCCAAATTCTTATGAATTGTTTTAATTCTGAACATTATGATTGTGTTTCAATTACCCATAATTTTGATGCTATAAATAACATGAAATGTTGGTGATGTAAATATACTATTAGTTATATTTATATATCCAAAAATAATAAATATTTCTAATTAGTGTATACATCATTGCCAAATTATGTGAAATTTCTATTAGCATCATTATGTTGAATGTTGTGTATTGATGGATTGGCCAAAGGTGAACATCAATATGCATTGTATGAAATGAATCTGAATCTATGAAGCATGTTGATGTGTATGTATGTATAACTCAAAGTATTAATGTTGTGGAAGAGCGCTCCCAAACTGCTGATAAGTCTCTTGCTGGGACACTAATGAGTACATTGACCACCATGAAATTTGATGGTCATCGTACAATGCATGAGCATGTTATTGAAATGACGAATATTGCAGCAAGACTGAAGTCATTGGGGATGGATATGCATGAAAATTTCCTGGTGCAGTTCATCCTGAACTCATTACCGACTGAGTATGGTCCTTTCCAGATGAACTATAACACCATGAAGGATAAATGGAATGTGCATGAATTGCACAGTATGTTGGTTCAGGAAGAGACCAGACTCAAGAACTAGGGAATTCATTCCATCAATTATGTGAAAGGTTAAGGAGCTAAAAAGAAAAGTTTCAAGAAACATGAGAAGAAGGGAGGAGGACCTCTGAAGGTTAATGAGGCTTCTTCTTCTAAAATTCACAAGAAGGAACATAATAGAAACAGATGTCATTTCTGTAAGAAGGCTGGACACTTCCAAAAGGATTGTCCGAAACGTAAGGCTTGGTTCGAAAAGAAAGGTAAGCCCAGTGCTTATGTATGTTATGAATCAAACCTAGCTGAAGTTCCTTATAACACTTGGTGGATTGATTCTGGATGTACTACTCATGTTTCTAATATGTTGCAGGGATTCCTTATGACCCAGGCCACAAAGCCAAATGAAAAGTTTGTCTTCATGGGCAATGGAATGAAAGCTCCAGTGGAAGCTGTCGGGACTTATCGTTTAATCCTTCACACTGGATATCATTTAGATTTATTGGAAACTTTGTATGTACCTAGTATAAACTAGGAATTTAGTTTCAATTTCTAAACTTGATAAGGCTGGATATTCCTTTAGATTTGGTAGTGGTTGTTTCAGTTTGTACAGGCACAATCATTTGATTCGTAATGGTATCTTATGTGATGGATTATATAAATTATGTCTTGATAATCTATATGCTGAAACACTTATAACCTTGCATCATAACGTTGGCACTAAACGTGCCTTAATAAATGAATGTTCTGCTTACTTGTGGCATAAACGTTTGGGACATATTTCCAAAGAAAGAATGGAAAGATTGGTAAGGAATGAAATCCTTCCGGATTTAGATTTTACTGATCTGAATGTATGTGTGGATTGTATTAAAGGTAAACAAACAAAACACACAAAGAAAGGAGCCACAAGAAGCAGTCAGCTTCTTGAAATTATACACACTGATGTATGTGGGCCCTTTGATGTTAACGCTTTCAATAAAGAAAAATACTTTATCACCTTCATTGATGATTATTCACGTTATGGTTATGTCTATTTGCTGCATAATAAATCTCAGGCTGTAAATGCCTTGGAGATTTATATTAATGAAGTTGAAAGGCAATTAGACAAAAAGGTAAAAATTGTCAGATCTGATAGGGGTGGAGAGTATTATGGAAGGTATGATGAAAGCGGACAACATCCAGGTCCATTTGCTAAATTCCTTGAAAAGAGAGGCATATGTGCTCAATACACAATGCCAAGTACACCACAACAAAATGGTGTGTCAGAAAGGCGTAATAGAACCTTGTTAGATATGGTTAGGAGTATATTAAGTAATTCATCTTTACCCATTTTATTGTGGACTTATGCTCTTAAAACTGCGATGTATCTGTTGAATAGGGTTCCTAGTAAGGCAGTTCCAAAGACTCCTTTTGAACTGTGGACTGGAAGGAAACCTAGTCTAAGGCACCTGCATGTTTGGGGTTGCCAGGCAGAAATTAGATACTATAATCCACAAGAAAAGAAACTGGATGCAAGAACAATCAGCGGATATTTCATTGGCTATCCAGAAAAATTAAAAGGGTATAGATTTTATTGTCCTAATCATACTACAAGGATTATTGAAACTGGAAATGCCAGGTTCATTGAGAATGATGAAGTTAGTGGGAGTGAAACTTCACGTAAAGTGGAGATTCAAGAATTGAGAGTACAAGTTCCCTTGACTTGTGTCTCTAATAAAGTTGTTGTTCCTCATGTTGTTGTACCGAATAATAATAATGAAGAACAACAAATAAATGATCCCACTACTCACAATGAAATTATAGTAAATGAACCGAATGAGCCCATAGTAGAAGAACCACAACAAATAGCATTAAGAATATCTCAAAGAGATAGGAGATCCGCTATTTCTAATGACTATGTGGTATACCTACAAGAGTCTGATTTTGACTTGGGAATGGAAGATGATCCAGTTACGTTTTCACAAGCCATGAATAGTAACAATGGTGAAAAGTGGTTAAACGCCATGAAAGAGGAGTTTGAAATCTATGGAACAGAATGATGTTTGGGACCTTGTTGAGTTACCAAAAGGTTGTAAGAGAGTTGGATGTAAATGGGTCTTTAAGACCAAACGTGACTCTCATGGTAACTTAGAACGTTACAAGGCCAGACTAGTTACAAAAGGATTCACTCAGAAAGATGGCATCGACTATAAGGAGACCTTTTTACCGGTATCCAAGAAAGATTCTTTAAGAATCATTATGGCATTGGTGGCTCATTATGATTTAGAGTTACACCAGATGGATGTGAAAACGGCCTTTCTAAATGGGAATTTAGATGAAGATGTGTACATGGACCAACCATTGGGGTTCATAGAAACGGGAAAAGAGCACATGGTGTGTAAACTTAAGAAATCAATATACGGACTTAAACAAGCTTCACGACAATGGTACCTTAAGTTTAACGATACCGTTGTTTCCTTTGGATTTAAAGAAAAACACCGTCGATCGGTGTATATATATCTAAAGGTCAGTGGGAGTAAGTTTATATTTTTGATTCTGTATGTTGATGACATCTTGCTTGCAACTAATAATCTTGGTCTTCTGAATGAGACTAAGATGTTTCTCTCTAGTAACTTTGAAATGAAAGATATGGGTGAGGCAACCTATGTGATTGGGATAGAAATATTCCGTGACAGATCACAAGGATTGTTAGACTTGTCTCAGAAAGCATATATTAATAAAGTTTTAGAGAGATTTGGAATGGAAAAAGTGCTCATCATCTCCGGTTCCAATTCGGAAAGGAGACAAATTTAGTCTCATGCAATGTCCAAAGAATGATGTGGAACGGAAAGAAATGGAAGCAATTCCACATCAATCGCTTGTTGGGAGCTTAATGTATGCTCAGACTTGTACGAGACCAGATATCAGTTTTGCAGTTGGAATGTTAGGAAGATATCAGAGTAATCCTGGTATGGATCATTGGAAAGCTGCAAAGAAAGTTCTGAGATATTTGCAAGGAACAAAGAATCACATGCTTACTTATAGGAAATCCAACAACCTTGAGGTCATTGGATATTCAGATTCAGACTTTGCCGGATGTGTGGACACAAGAAAATCCACTTTTTGGCTATTTGTATCTTTTAGCTGGAGGAGCTATATCATGGAAAAGTGCGAAGCAGTCTGTAATTGCTGCATCCACTATGGAAGCTAAATTTGTGGCATGCTTTGAGGCCATGGTTCAGGCTAAATGGCTACGTGAACTTTATTTCAGGGCTTGGATTGGTCGACAGTATTGATAGGCCGCTGAAAATTTATTGTGACAATTCCGCAGCAGTCTTTTTTTCTAAAAACGACAAATATTCCAAAGGTGCTAAACATATGGAGTTGAAATACTTTGTCGTTAAAGAAGAGGTTCAGAAAACGTAGTGTCTATAGAGCATGTTAGCACCAATCTTATGATAGCTGATCCCTTGACGAAGGGATTACCACCCAAAATATTTACTGGTCATTTGTATAGTATGAGCATTATGTCAGCTAATGACTATTGATCATTATTGTAATTATTGACTATTGACACTCTGAGCTCATTAATATATAATTTTATGAATTTTTCCTGTTTTCAAATTTATGTATACATGCATGTATGAATAATGATGTTGAAATACAGGATTTGTCCCTAATGAAGACATTATTGTTTGTTATTGGACATGATATGTACTTCCATTAAAGTATCATATTAGGGAGAAGAGCTAATATAGTGGTACATGGAAGGAACTATGCCGATTTGATAGTGTAGAACCGCCATGACTCTTATTAGTTTTATTCCTAATTATGAATTATGATGCAACTAATGTATAAAACCTTTAGCCGAATTTATGCGCACTAAAGTTGATGTTTTATTAAATCATGACATGACATTTACCACATGAGCCAAGTGGGAGAATGTTAGAAATGTGTCTCATGTTTAATGGGAATTAATGATGATTTAATTAAAACATATTAAAGGGCTAAAAGGTGAATTAGTTGTAAGGGAGGATAATTAAGTAATTGCTTGATGTGAGCAATTATCTGATGATTATAGGATGTTATCCTACATGATAACTGATGGTTTTTGAAATTCGAAAGAAACCGATAACTGATGATACTATCTTATGAGTTTGAATTTCATATTAAACCCCTATATATTCAGTCTCTACCCATAAGGATACACCAACCAAGAGAGATCATCTTCCATCAGAAAGTGAAAGGTGTAAGTACGAAAGGGGAAGGGACCGATAAAGATTCAAGAAGGCTTTCAGATCTGAAGTTCATTCCGCATCATGGATAAAGGTTAGTACCACTTATTGATTTGATTTTAATGTATGTGAAAACTATAAATTCCTAAGATCTTAATTGTATTCTAGTATGATGATCCATAATGTAAAGGACACAAGTTTAAATTTACATCATCGACCTTCACTTCCCTTGCAGCAATGTCACCGGTATCCGCACTGGCATTGAGAGCACTGACAAATTCCCCTCAATGTCTCTCTTCTTCAAGTTTGTCAATGCCACCAAACACATGCAAACCCACTTTTAACAAGCTTTGCAGAGTCTTCCACCTGTTAGCTTCATGGTCTCTGATGGCTTCCTATGGTAGACCCTAGACTCTTCTTCCAAATTGGGTATCCCAAGATTAGCTTTCTACGGCATTAGCACTCATGCCAAGGCTGTTACCGGAGAAGTTATGTCTAGTCTTGTAAAGGGACTTGTCGTCGAAGATGAAGATAAGTTACTGATAGTGGCTCCCTTTCCATGGATTCGAGTCACCAAGAGTGATTTAGATTTGCATTTATTTGACCCAGATCCTGAAGTGCCAAAAGTCTATGATAAAGTATTTTCTGCAACTGCGAGAAGCTATGGTCTATTTGGGAACAACTTCTATGAACTTGAGTCTGCTTTTGTTGATTCTTGGCATAACAAAGCTTCATCCAAGACTTGGCGTGTTGGGCCTCTTTGCCTTGAAAAGTCAACAAGGGTTCATCATCCTCAAGCCAAGGAGGACAAACCCACTTGGGTTCAGTGGTTAGACCAGAAGCTGGAGCAGGGCAAACCTGTTATGTATGTTGCCTTTGGGACACATGCAGAACTTTTTTGCGGGTGATACGAAAGAATGAGTGGGAACTTCCACATGGGTTTACAGATAAGAGTGAAAGAGAGAGGAATAATAGTGAGAGAGTGGGTGTTGACCAATGGGAGATACTGATCCATAGCAGAGTACAAGGGTTTCTAAGCCATTGTGGCTGGAACTCGGTGTTGGAAAGTGTCAGTGCTGGGTTGCCCATTCTTGCATGACCAATGTTGGCAGAGCAATATTTGAATGCAAGATTGGTTGTGGAGGAGGTGAAGGTGGGGCTAAGAGTGGAAACATGTGATGGTTCAGTGAGAGGGTTTGTGACATGGGTCGGATTAACAAAAATGGCAAAGGAGTTGATGGAAGGGCAAAAGGGAAAGGAAGTGAGGATGAAAGCGAAAGAATTAGCAGGAATGGCTAAGAAGGCTGTGGAGGAAGGTGGATCATCTTGGCGTTTTATATTGGTGATACTTTTGGGAAGGACATGTTGGTTTGATTTCATGTCTTTAAGGTAATGGTTACCCATAATTTTTAGTATGCATTTGGATCTTTAAATGTTGTAAAGAAAAACATAAAAAATGGGTTTAGTTAATTTTAAATTGAAGAATTGTGATGAATAAATTGTTGTATAAACTAGACATAATAGTCCTTCCATTCTTTTTTATCTATCATTTTAGAGAAAAAAAATTTTGTTTCATTTTATTTGTCATTTTAGAAAATCAAGGAAGTGTTAATTATTTTTTTCTAACTTTATCCTTGATATTAATGAAATGAGAAAAAATTAGTGGAGTAAATAATAAGATTTTGAGTTATTCAATAAAAGGGTAATTTAATCAAATATAGTTTCTTTTTCTTGTAAATAATGCTATTTAATGATTTTCTTAATCTATGGATAAGAACCTTAAATAACAATTAAAAAAAGAACGGATGAAGTACGTGATTTTTGTATTGATCTAGTTAAAAATTTACATGAATTAAATGTTAATTTTATTTGACTCAAATAATAAACCTGAGATTTAATAGATAAATTTTTTTATAGTAAATTACATTCTACTATCTTGATATTTGAAAACATTACAACAAATTTCAAACTTGGCAATAAATTACACTCCATCTCACTTTTTCTCTTTTACTAACTATTGATTAAACACAGTTAAGTATTTTAAAAAGAAAAAATAAACTTACTTATGATTAATAATTAGTTAGCTCAGTATTAGAACAAAAAAATTTTAAACTTAATCTTAGAATTTATTCTTTACAAAATAAAATTAATTTCTAATATAAAAGTGAAAAGGATAAAATTTGAGAAATGTTATAGAAATATGTACAACTCATATAAGTATTTAATACTAAAACGAATAATTGATATTCTTTGAGTGTCTATTATGTTAAAAATATCATGCTTATTCTATCTTATTCTAAGCAAATATAATGCTTTTAATTATTTTGTCTACATTATGATAATATATGTATCATAATGTTTTGTTGATGATAAAGAGGACAAAAATATTTGTTTAAGTATTTGTGAAGATTATCCAACAAATATGGGAACAAATTTTCCCTTATGCGAAACGAGAACGAGAGTTGTGATCAAAATCAGTGGTCATCCCACTAGTTTGATGATCCAATCGGGGAAAGAACAAAGACCTATGTTCTTTCTTCAAAAAGATATTATATTGATAACTCTTTTTCTGATCATTAACTATAAATTTGTCAAAAAGTCAATAAGCAACGATCCCATTTGAATTTTCCCAAAAAAAACTTTTGACTCTGTTTTTTATGCTAACGTCACCCAAGTTTGGACTCACATTTGAAAGAAGTAGGAATCGTCTTCCTTTGACAAAATGCATGTTTGCCTTTAATAAATTAGTTATTTCTCTCAAAATCTGCATTGCTTCTTGAAATGCTCATGCTTTTCACAAAAATAACATGTCTTTCTCTTTTTCTGATATCTAGTCTTAGAACTAGGTTCGGCATTCTTTCTCTTGTGTTCACTATAATTTTTTTGAGATTTTTTCCTCCATTTACAAAATTAATTCTAGAAACAAAGTATGAATGTTTTCTCTGTAAATGTTGAGTTTCTTCCTCAATTTGTGCTTCATAATTTGTTCTACTGTAGACTATTTTGTGGTATGCAGAAGTTTCTTTCTGTAATCAATGCAATTAAAAAGCAATTTAGATAATTGCCCCAACTTACATAAACTCTGAGATATCAGCCTTTTTGCAAATTATGCACTTGATTCATAACAGAAATTTCATCATATATTTGAAATACTTCATAATTAAAAACTTATTTGCTCCTTGTTTCTTTGCGTTATATTTGAATTCTAAGGCTTGCCAAAATTTTCTTGTAGACATTACTAATGTGAATAGATTAATAGAATATCACCCTGTCCTTAAGGTGTTAATTGCCCCCATTATTTTTCTCTTGTGTTATAACTAATCTACTCCTAGGATTAATTCAAAGACCTTGAGATTGCAAATCGGCTTCTCTCAAGAACTTTATGAAGAAAGAGAAAGTTTACATTAATATACATAAACATAAAGGAGAAAAGAGAAAGATAAAAGGTAATCTTTTGCTAATTTGACTTAAACACTTATTTATAATTAGTTTTTTGAAACAATATGCCCTTTTAATTTCAATTAGTAAAATTAAGTCATAACTGTTCAAAAAATTTGACAGTTAAAATAAATTTCAAAATATTTCAAATTAAAAGATAAAATAATTAAAAAAATAAATATTAAGTGCTTCTAAAATATAAATAAATTATGTACCAAAAAAATATAAATAAATTATTTACATTAAAAAAATAATTAATAAATATTTTAAACCACTTAAAACTTAAATACAATCAATTTTTAACTTTTCTCCAAACTAGTTTTGCAAATTAAAAGCCAATAAATTTGGGCAGCAAAAGGTTGCACCAGAGGTTGTCATGTGTCCCAGGCCAACTTGATAGTTTTCTTGTATGAATAAATGATGTGTCAATATATGATTGAATAATAATATAAAAATTTATACTAATTAATTTGGTACAAGAATAAAAAATTTATAAATAAGTTTTTTATAAAATTTTTCACATAAAATTTATTTATAAAATTTTTATCCCATACCAAACATTCATAAGGGTGAATCAAAATTAAATAAAAAAAAATATGCATCTTTATGTAATATCTCATTAGTCATTCTTGATTATAATCTATATCTATATACATATTATTAAAGTTGACTCTTGTAAGCCTTATTACGCTACATTATCTTTGTTTTGATTTGACATTCTCTAACGTAGTGTTTGGTATATATATAGAATGATGATTCCATGAATGAGAATAGAATAGGAATGTAATAAAATAAGTTGAAATTAAATAAAATGGAATGGTCATTCCTCGTCCATTATTTGACAACTTTTAAATTAGTACATAAAATCATTATGAAATAGAATTAAAAATGATTAAATGACATAAACGTCATTCTTAAGAAAAGCAAAAATATTTTAAATTCAAATAATTAAATGACATGAATGCCTTTCTTAAGAAAAGCAAAAAAAATTTGAAATTTTTTATGTATATCTTATATATGTAACATAGATGTAAATTCTTGATAACAATGTTTAAATTTATTTTTTTTAATAACTCAATAACAATAAATATTGTTACTCAAAGGAAAAAATAAATATTGCTTTATTTGTGAAAAAAATTACAGTGTATACATTATTATTTGAAATGAATGTGAAATACAATCATTAAGCTTTTAATCATCTTATCTTTTATTTAAATTTTATTTAAGTGATACCACCATCTATTTTTCTATAATATTTAAGTGCATTAAATTTAACAAAAATAATAACTGTTATTTTATAAAACTAATGAGGATATATTAAAAAAATAATTAAGTCTCATTTTATGAAATTTGGAATTCCATTCCTACCTCTCTTAATTAGAGGGAATGAATTCCATGTTTCAATCAAAGTTTTGTGGAACAAAGTATGGAATAAATATTTCATTCTAAGCTTATTTTTTGTCAACTAATATAAGAATGTCCCATTATAAGGAATAAGTGTGGAATGAAATCACCATTCTTATATACTAACTGTCACGTAAAGAATTAATCAAATTTTTTTATATAGACATAATATGAGCATGATGTGGTTAAGTTTTAATTAATAACATGTATTTTTTCTTTTCATGCATGATGTCTTTAACTCGTAACTTTTTACCTTTTCATATTCATCTCCAACTACATGAATTCATTTTATTTCAATGGATTCCTAAAGTTATATTTGGGAGTTTGCAAAAAAATATATAAAAAAATAAAAGAGAATAAAAAGAAAGAGAATACGAGGTTAATTTGCAATTTTCTTTCCCTTTGTACTATTAAAGTGTATACTCCACACTTCACCCTCGCTATCCATTCTCAAGAAAATCAAAAAGAAAAAAAACATCTTCCACCCGCTGTGCAAAGGTGCAAGATTGGAATAATTCCTTTTTCTATCGTCTTCTCTCTCAATTTCTTTCCATTTTCTCTCCATCCAAACAAAACAATGGGATAATTGTGCAGGTGTAGCATATAGTGAAGAGAAGAGAGGTTGATAGGCTATGGTTCACTGGTTGTGGTGTGCAAACACCTTAACACAAAGTGTACCTCTGAGGGCACTGCTTGGATAAACCATAATGGAAGCTTTCTCATTCTCCACCTCACACTTCTCCATACCTGCAACACCGCCACCCCTCCTCCCTTCTCCTCCATGGGAACTGCAGTCTACTGGTCAAAAATGTTTGCGCAAGATTGAGAGGATAGGAGGGGAACTAACAGAAGCCCTACAAAAGACCTTTCCACCTGATTGGACCTCACATAATGAAAGTTCTTGATGTCAATTGTGAGACAGAAACTACTTGTAGATTATAACTCATATAATCATCATTTCATGCAAATGGTCCCATATATGGATCAAAATAGATATACTGATCATGTGAAGTATATTACAAGAGAACATACCCGTGAATCCACAGATTGAATGCCTAGAAACAGAGTTTGAGTCCCAAATTCGTGGAGAGAATCAGAAAGCAAGAGAGAAACTGATTTCGGAAGTTTTCTCTATCAACCATCAGTTGCCTTACTTTTCGTTTTGCATGTTATATATATGCATGCATGGGGCTGGGCTTGGCCCATCTTAGGCGGCCCAGTCATCCATTCCTTCATCTCCCACTCGCCCTTGATGGGTCAAGTTCTCTACTCTGCAGTTCATACAGGCAAACAATCCGTGCGACCAGCATACTCATAGAGCTCGTTGCTATATATCTGTTAGGAGTATATAACAGCTCACAATGGGACTTTGAGTAGATCATGTATGCTGTACCCTAGATCAATCAGTCACATTCACAACTCTTTTGATCTCATTTTAAACTTTGTTTGTTCATTGTATTCACAAACTATGACTAACCATAATATAGTCATAATTGGTCGACCAGTGAATACAAGTCAATATGACAGATATCTCAAATTGATCTTCCTCTTTACTTAGATCTCTTAATCTGTGTTTAATTCGCTTTTCTAGGAATGTTTCCATCCGATCAAATCGTTCATGACCATTGGCAACATCCTAAGATAGCAAACATCAAACACAATCTTAAAACAAGGTAAGAGTCTTAAGGGTACTAAAATGAGGTCTTCTTAACCTCAGAGTCTCACACGGTTTAAATAATGAGATCATAAATTTAGCCATGTCTTTTGTCACATATATAATGCATACGTAGCATGAAATACATATTACAGTATTTTTCTCCTTTCTCATGGAGTGTATGTCTTCATATTTAAATACTGTACTGATGGTCGTTCAGACATTTCCAATATCTAACCTGAGTTCACAAATCTACTCTGTTATAAATTAACAGAACTCTCATCTGGCATAAGACAGATAAAGTGAAATTGTGGGTTATTTTCATTTTCGGATATAACAAATAATATATCCTCATTTTAACATTTAGTTAAGGCGACCATCATATTTCAAGCCCGAGCTCTTAATTATCACTTAGATAATTTAGCTTGAAATAGTCTCATCTCTATTTTACACACAGAAAATAGAGGCGATTACCTGTGTGAGTAGGCTAATATATGATCTGTCCGGCATACCTTTTAATAAAGATAATGTACATAACATTAAATATATATGTATATGCATAAATGTTCAACAAATCTGGGTATTAAATTTGGGAAATAATATAGTACATCAAGTTCTACGCAATCCTAGAGTTTTTACATGGTTATTGAATACGTCTCTAGGAATAGGTTTCGTCATAGGATCTGCTACCGTCCTTTGCATAGATATGTATTGCACATTAACTTCTTTTTGTGCTACCAGGTCCTTCACGTAATTTATACTTAGTATCTATGTGTTTGGTCTTACAATGAAATTTAGGATCTTTGGTGTAAGCTATTGCTGCTTGGCTATCACAATTAACCAATACTGAGCTTGCAGCATTCTTAGTTACACCTAAATGATCCAAGAATCTTCTAAAGCCATACACCCTCTTGTACTACTGCTGAAAGTGCCACAAATTCAGCTTCCATTGTTGATAAGGCTATACATGTTTGTTTCTTACTACTCCACGATATAGCACCATTATTTAGTAAGAACACAAATCCAGAGGTAGATTTTCTCTCATCTAAATCTCCTCCCCAGTCAGCATCAGTATAACCTTCTAGGCGCAGATCATTTCCTTGATAGCTCAGTGTGTAATTTGCAGTACCTTTTTAGATATCTAAGTATTCTTTTCACAGCTGTCCAATGTGCTTGTCCTGGATTGGATTGGTATCTACTTACCATTCCGATGGCAAAACAAATATCAGGCCTTGTACACATCATAGCGTACATTAAACTTCCAACGGCACTTGCATATGGAACACATTCCATTTGCTTTTGCTCTTGTGGAGTATGAGGACACAGCCTTCTGCTCAAGCCTATGCCTTTTGCAATAGGAGTATCAATGGGTTTGTAGTCTCTCATGTTGAAACGTTCAAAGTATTTTGTTTAATATATGTTTCTTGTGAAAGAGATAAAAGTTTTCTTGAACGATCTCTTGAAATCTTAACTCCAAGGATATATACTGCTTCACCCATATCTCTCATTTCAAAAATTGGTATTTAACCAACTTTTGACAGTATTAACGAACTCCTTACTGCTTCCAGCTATTAGTATATCATCAACATATAATGATAAGATCACAAATTGATCTTTGGATCTTTTAATATATACGCAATAATCTTCATCAATTTTTGACAAAATTATATTTTATTATTGCTTCGTGAAAGCGTATATACCACTGTCTTGAAGACTGCTTAAGGCCATATATCGATCTTAAAAGTCGACATACCTTTTATTCTTGGCCTTCTATTATGAAACCAACTGGTTGTTTTATATAAATTTTCTTCTTCTAATTCTCCATTTAGAAATGCAGTCTTTACATCCATTTGATGTAATTCAAGATCCATACTTGCTACTATAGCTAAGATAAGGCGAATCGAGGTAAATCTCACTATAGGAGAAAATGTTTCTTCATAGTCAATTCCTTCCTGTTGAGTATACCCCTTTGCTACTAGGCGAGCCTTATATTTTTCAATTGATCTATCAGTATTTCGCTTTATTTTGAGGACCCATTTGTTTCCGATGGCTTTGCGTCCTTCTGGGAGATCAACCAATTCCCAAACTTGATTTAATCTCATAGACTCCATATCTTCTTCCATTGCTTTCATCCATTTTTCCTTTACAGGGCATGATAGAGCTTCTTCTATGTTCTTTGGCTCTTCGTCATCTAGTGGAGCAACCATGAAAGCCTCCCCTTCTATGCCAAAACGTTTTCGGGGAACGCTTTTACGATTTGATCGTCGTATTAAAAGTTGTTCATCTTGAGCTTCGTTATGCTCATTAGTGCTCCTACTCGGATCAAATAGCTTATCAAGTGGTTGCAATTGAGACTAGTTCGTATTTAATTCCCCACTTCTCATATTGCTCCCACTTGGATGTGATGGTATCTCAACGTGTACAGTTGAGGTATTGCCAGTACTTTGATCTAGTGTTTCAAAGAGGAATTGGTTTTCACCAATTTCACCCCATTTAGGAAATTCTGTTTCCATGAATGTGACATCCCTCGATTCAAATTCAGTTTTACTCCCACTTTCCTGCTCACCTATAAACACGTATCCTTTAGAGTGTTCAGAGTATTGTATATGAAAATACTCTTCACAACTCGTGCACCTAATTTTCTATATTTGTGCGAAGGAACATGAGTATAGGCAGCACACCCCCATGGTTTTAGAAATTCCAAGTTTGGCGTCTGCCTATCCATAACTCATATGGTGTGGTAGTTACTGATTTTGAAGGGACTCGGTTAAGTACATAGGCAGCAGTTAACAATGCATCGCCCCAAAAAGAGATTGAAAAATTTGCAAGTGCCATCATTGACCTAACCATCTCAAGCAGGGTTCTGTTTCGTCTCTCCATAACACCATTTTGTTGAGGAGTATAAGGAATAGTTAATTGTCTATCTATCCCTTTTTCATCACATAGTTCTCTGAATTGAGCAGATAAATATTCACGACCTCGATCAGTCCTTAATGCCTTAATTTTCTTGTCTAATTGATTTTCAGCCAAACTCATATATCTTTTGAAACAACTTAATGCCTCTGATTTATGAGTTATCAAACAGATATTGGCTGAATCGAGTATAATCATCTATAAATGTGATGAAATATACAGCCCCATGTCTTGTTCTCACATTCATTGGACCACAGATATCTGAATGGACTAATTGCAAAGGAATTTCAGCTCTAATTCCTTTTCCAAATGGTTTTCTAGATGTTTTCCCTATTAGGCAATGCTCACACATAGGTAAATCGACTCTTTCGATATTACCCAATAAGCCTTCTTTGGCCAGTCTGCTCATTCTATGTTGGCCAATATGACCAAGTCTAGCATGCCATAAATTAACATCAACATTGTAAGTACTAGAAGATGTAACTAGGGAATAACAAACATTCGCAGGATGTAAGTCATAATCTAATACAATGAAACCATTAAAAAATATCCTGAGTCATAAAATGTGTTTCCTAAGAACACATTTACACCATTTTGAATGGAAGTTTATTGAAAAACCAAGCCTAACCAACACTATTACAGAAACTAAATTTCGTCGTATGTCAGGTGCATAGAGGACATCATGTAAGAATAGGGTGCGCCCGTTGCGCATATTCAATTGACATGTGCCAATCCCTTTGACAGTTACTCGCGTGTTGTTTCCTACATAGATCCACTTTGCTCCATGTGGAATACGTCGGAATTCCACAAAGGTATTCCTGTCCTTTGCTACATGGTCGGTGGCTCCTGAGTCTACAGTCCATAAAGGATGTGATTCAAATAAGAAAACAGAACTTGAGACAAACACATTATTCTCAAGTGGATTAAGGGTGTCTACCTTCTTTGGCTCGCGACAATCGCGAGCGAAGTGACCGTTCTTGCCACAATTGTAGCATTTCACCTTTGACATATTTTTCTTGAAAGGACGCCTTTCTTTCCCAGGTTGGTTATTCCTTGGCCTTTTGCCAGACGAAGATGGACCCTGCCTTTCCTCTTATGAGAACCACCACCATGATGCTTGCGCTTGGAGCCCGAAGCTCCTTGTGAGCTAGAACCTGCAAAGTAAATATCACTTTCAGGTTTAGCCGCCTGTAGGCGGTCCTCTTCCAACTCAATATGACGCATAGCATCTTCAAATGTCTTGATGTTGTCATTGTGGGTGAGGTGGATTTTCATGTGTTCCTAGCTGTTTGGCAAAGAACGAATCACCGGTTGTACTTGTTGCTCATCAGTGAGGACGTGGCCAGCATCTCGCAGCTCACTTATCATATTTGTCATATGCCTCAGATGTTGTTTCATTGTCTGAGCATGTGGCTTCTTATATGAATCAAATTTCACAGTGAGCTGTCTCAGTCTCGTAACTGAAGTGCTACCAAACCTAGCAGCCAATGCCGTCCACATATCCCCGGCGTTGTCAAAACGTACAAACTCTCGCATGATATCATTCTCCATGCTACTCAGCAACGTAATGCGAGCCAGAGAGTTTTTCTTCTTCCATGCAACATATGCATCTTTGTCATGCCTGTGCTGTGCAGTTGTTCCATCTTCAGGTTCTGGCATCACCTGATTCAGTGTCTCAAGAACCTCTTGTTCTTCAAGCACATACTGGATTTTTAATTTCTAGATTTCATAATTGTCGCCATTGAGTTTCTCACCCTTATTCAACTCAGCAACAATGTTCTTTGATGCGGAAGCCATTGTATTTGACAAATTAATTCTACATATACATGTACATAATTAATGCCCAACATTTATGTAATATCATATCCAATTATCAATTGCATTAATAAAATTTCTCATCAAATTTCGAAGCCAAAAGTTCACTTTGTTCCCAATCAAACTTCGAAGATCTAATTTAAAAATTAATATTAATACAATTGATTTAAAAGGATAATCTTATAAAGTCACTAAAACTTTAAGATTCCCCACTGAAATAAATATGGATAACACATATGTATTTAGCATAAATCAAAACATATATATGTGGAGAGAGAAAAAAAATTTCAAAATTTTTTTTCTCCTTTTCTAAAGAATTTTAACTAAAATAAAATCAAAATAAATATTTCTGATCCTCAAAAAATTATATAAAAATCACCAAAAAAATCAGAAATTTATTTCTGAGTCCAACAGTGAAAATCGCGTTCCAAAACGCACCCTAAGGCCACCAAAACTTCCACGCGCTTCCACGCGCCGTCTACCAGAGGTGACTACACGGGGGCGCGTGTGTGTCACGCGCCACCAGACGCGCCTCACGTGCAGCCGAAATGCAGAGCGTGAACGACACGTGCCACGTCAATGTTGACACGTCAATGCGATGCTCGATACGTGTCTCCGTGTGATATTGACACGTGGCGTGGCAGTTTGACGGCAGTTATTACTGTTGTCAAAACGACAAGTCGTTTATAAGTGAAACGACATGTCGTTTAATGTGGAATCAAAACGACGTGTCGTTTAATGTGGAATCAAAAACGACCTGTCGTTTGGGTCGTTTTCTTCCTCCAGACGGGTCGCGTCGACCCGTTTTCGACCCGGTTTGACCTGTTACTAAACCGACTATATTTTTCACGTTTTTGGGGCCCTTCCTGAACCAAAAATGATGATTTTTGCGGCCAGATCTCTTGTTTATTAAATTTCAAATTGTTTTATTGCATAAAACATAATTAAAAACGCTTTAAAACACCATTTTTTGGGGAAATCATAATTGGTTTCATTTCTGAAAAAAATTGGTGAAACCGACATGTTTGAAGGCTTATATCTCCCTCGTTTCTCATCCAAATAATGCAAATTATATATCAATGGAAAGCTTGAAATGTCTAGTTTTCATTCATATAATTATTTCATAATAATTCGTAACGTATTGGACAGAAAATTTGGACGAACAGGGCATCATGAACACATTAATGAACAGTTTTCATAAATCCAAAAATTCACAGAATTCACCAAAACACACGTATTTTCATCATATTTCAACCACAAAAACAATGTTCAGATATCTATAACCCTATGCTCTGATACCAATGTAGATTATAACTCATATAATCATCATTTCATGCAAATGGTCCCATATATGGATCAAAATAGATATACTGATCATGTGAAGTATATTACAAGAGAACATACCCGTGAATCCACAGATTGAATGCCTAGAAACAGAGTTTGTGTCCCAAATTCGTGGAGAGAATCAGAAAGCAAGAGAGAAACTGATTTCGGAAGTTTTCTCTATCAACCATCAGTTGCCTTACTTTTCGTTTTGCATGTTATATATATGCATGCATGGGGCTGGGCTTGGCTCATCTTGGGCGGCCCAATCATCCATTCCTTCACTACTGATCCTAAAATTCTTGATGATGATGATGACGACTATGATGACGTTGTTGATGATGTATATTTTTCCAAAGGAATAAAAGACGATGAGGAGAATGATGATGAAGATTATGATAATGGTATATCATACGGGTGGTTGTGAATTATGTTTGTAAATGGAAATGGGCAGAATGACATGATGGCAAACTGTTTTTCTGCACTAAATTCTCTATCCATTTTGCTTTTCTTTTTCAAAAAAAAAAAAGAGCAAAAATAGTGATATCCTTTGACCTTCCCTCATTTTAAGAGATCGATGAGGTTTTAGATGTTTGAAACATCCCTTCAAATTTCATCTTTGACCTTGCATGTAATTTTTGACTAAGATGTGTTTCATAAAATGGAAAATTTTAGCACTAAATGTCTAAATTTGTAATTTTTTGAAAATATTTTCATTTTAAAATTTGAAAATATTTGAAAGAACATTTAATCATAAAAATGAGGTTGTATCAAAGCATATTGATGTCATTTAAAAATATATTATTTTAGTATTATGATGCTTTGATGGTGTTCAGTTTGTGAGTATTTACTAATCCATCTTTTCAGTCCTTTTACCGGATTAGGATTAAGGGATTCATAAAGAAATTATTTGCAGCTTTATCCTACTTCCTAAGAAATTGACATAGATTCAAAATTATGATAATGCATCTATTCACAAATTACATAATCCCTTCTACCACAAGCACAACTGTCTATTAATAATTTCAATGAAGATATGGTTGCCCTTAAAAGGAATCAAACACATCCCATGTGCTGAATAAGTTTTTTGACATGAGAAGTCATTGAATGCTTTCAATTGTCACTATATTTTTGCCAACAAGATGGGTTCACCTGATCGATTTTTCGCTCATGACAATTGCATAATTTGAATTTGAATATTAGCATCTCCTGCTAGTAAGTGATTTGTAATCTCAATATAAATCGTCACTGAGAGGATGGTGGTGTTGTTCTGGCCTTGGAATGTGGAAAGTCTCTCCTCACTCAAAACTTTTCATATTTAAAAAAAAAATTTGTCACTATATTTTTCAATAATTTTTACCAATAGAAATATTTAAAGATAACACTAGCATAGTTAGAATGTCACCTTCAAAACAACATTGCTAGAAGGTTAGAGTACAAGAAGTTCCTTTAGAGGGGTCAATTGATCAAATTCAAATGAAATACTACTCAACTAAAGAGAAAAGAAATGTTGGAATAACTATTCACATTTTAAAGTAGCAAGATTGAATTCAAGAAACTAGATGTTGAAGCTATCAAAACATTTTACTTGCAATCCATACCATTTCTTTGAAATTAAAAATGTATATAAAATTTTCAAGAGCCTATATTCTAAATCTATGATTCATAGTGCAGAGGATATAAAAATGAGATACCTTTAACAAAGACTTGGATCAAGGGATGTAAATAATGGTCTTGGAGGTCATTGTAACACAAGGTATGCCAACACTAGGTGCCAAGGTGGTTTTAATGTCATATGAAATTTTAAATTTAATTTTGGAATTAAACCCTCACCAATAGCTAGTAGACTTTTTAAACCTTTCAATGGTATAAAGCAATGTTATAAAAATTGTACTGATCTTTGAACCGATAAAGAAAGAGTTTCAAGAGATTGAAAATAGAATTTTGTAGATTATATGTATATGCCATAAATATATGATAATATGTAAAAAAAATAACGTATATATATATATATTATATTCTGTATATAAGTAAAATCATGAATATATATATATATATATATATATATTATGTATATTAGTAAAATCATATGAAGAAAAACAATGAAATATATATTTAAAATGATTAAATTGATTGATGACATATATAAAAAAGTCAACACATTACATATACACAACACTACAACTATAAAATGATAAAGCATCCAACAATATTAAAAATCCTAGAGTCAAGAATCAAGTATTAGAATTGCAGCCTCTTAGTAAATAAATATACCTAAATATCTTACATTATCTATATGTATCTAACACTAAATAAATTCATCTAAATATATCTTACACCAAAAAAAGCAATACAATATAATAAATAATCTAGGCCTACCAATCAAGCGAGCACAAGTGATTTAATACGGGTCACAATATGGGTAACTCCTTGAGTGACGATCGTAGAAACGCAAAACGCCAAAGCTTTATGTAACACCTACTTGCTATCTATGTAACACCCATCAAAGTTGTTGAGAAATCTTTATTTTTAAAATCTATTTATAATATATAAAGTCCGAACCAAAACTTGTCTTATTGCCATCTCAGTATTTTCATAGTATAATCTATTGACACATTAGTTTATCATTTCTCCCACCTCACTCATTCTTTGGCTTCTCCTTCCGCCACCTCGCTTCCTTTCCCCTCTTGCCTTTCTGACGTCTTCTCTAAGGTCTAATATTCAGCCATGTCACCATCTCTAAACTCTATTATTCAACCGTGTTAGCCCTTTCCTTAACTCCTAATTAAGTGTCCTCTTAACTCTGAAGGATCTCACGTTACAAACGTTACTCTCCATCTCGAACTCTTCCTATTCCCTTCATTTTCACATTTTCTCCTTTCCATTAGCCTTGCCTCTCCTTTCTGACACCTACCCATGTTCAAGACAATGTTCACCCCTTCAAATTTTCACATTACCCAAATACTGAATTTGCTTCTCCACCATAAAAGTTTCTGTTTTGATTTGATCTACATGTTAACATAAAATTTGTATCCTTTACATTATGGTTCATCGTATTAGAACACAATTAGGATATTAGAAATTCATGGTTTTCACATACATTAAAATCAAATCAATAAATGGTACTAACATTTATCCATGATGCGGAATAAACTTCAGATCTAAAAACCTTCTTGAATCTTTATTGGTCCCTTCCCCTTTCTTGCTTACGCTTTTCACTATCTGATGGAAATAAACTGTTGGCGTATCCTTATGGGTAGAGACTAAATATATATGGGGGTTTAATTTGAAATTCAAAACCATCAGATAATACCATCAGTTATCGGTTTCTTTTCGAATTTCAAAACCATCAGTTATCACTAGGATAACATCTCACAATCATCAGGTAATTGCTCCCATCAAGCAATTACTTAATTATCCTTTTTCATAACCTCCCTTAACTTACAACTAATTTACCTTTTAGCCCCTTAATATGTTTTAATTAAATCATGCTTAATTCCCATTAAACATGAGACACATTTCTAACATTCTCTCACTTGACTCATGTGGTAAATGTCATTCTATGATTTAATAAAACATCAAACTTTAATGTGCATAAATTCGGCTAAAGGTTTCATACATTAGTTGCATCATAATTCATAATTAGGAATAAAACCAACAAGAGTCATGGCGGTTCTACACTATCAAATCGGCATAGTTCCTTCCATGTACCACTATATTAGCTCTTCTCCCTAATATGACACTTTAATGGAAGTATACATTATGTCCCATAGCAAATAAATAATGTCTTCATTAGGGACAAATCCTATATTTCAACATCATCATTCATACATGCATGTATACATAAATTTGAAATACAGGAAAATTTCAAAAACTTATATATTAATGAGCTCAGAGTGTCAATAGTCAATAATTACAATAATGATTAACAGTCATTAGCTGACATAATGCCCATACTATACAAATGACCAGTAAATGTCTTGGGCGGTAATCCCTTCGTCAAGGGATCAGCTATCATAAGATCGGTGCTAATATGCTCTATAGACACTCTACGTTTCTGAACATCTTCTTTAACGGCAAAGTATTTCAATTCCATATGCTTAGCACCTTTGGAATACTTGTCGTTTTTATAAAAGAAGACTGCTGCGGAATTGTCACAATAAATTTTCAGCGACCTATCAATACTGTCGACCAATCCAAGCCCTGAAATAAAATTCCGTAGCCATTTAGCCTGAACCATGGCCTCAAAGCATGCCACAAATTCAGCTTCCATAGTGGATGCAGCAATTACAGACTGATTCGCACTTTTCCATGATATAGCTCCTCCAGCTAAAAGATACAAATAACCAAAAGTGAATTTTCTTGTGTCCACACATCCGGCAAAGTCTGAATCTAAATATCCAATGACCTCAAGGTTGTTGGATTTCCTATAAGTAAGCATGCGATTCTTTGTTCATGGCAAATATCTCAGAACTTTCTTTGCAGCTTTCCAATGATCCATACCAGGATTACTCTGGTATCTTCCTAACATTCCAACTGCAAAACTGATATCTGGTCTCGTACAAGTCTGAGCATACATTAAGCTCCCAACAAGCGATGCATGTGGAATTGCTTCCATTTCTTTCCGTTCCAAATCATTCTTAGCACTTTTTCATTCCAAATCTCTCTAAAACTTTATTAATATATGCTTTCTGAGACAAGCCTAACAATCTTTGTGATCTATTACGGAATATCTCTATCCCAATCACATAGGTTGCCTCACCTATATCTTTCATTTCAAAGTTTCTAGAGAGAAATATCTTAGTCTCACTCAGAAGACCAAAATTATTAGTTGCAAGCAAGATGTCATCAACATACAGAATCAAAAATATAAACTTGCTTCCACTGACCTTTAGATATATACACCGATCGACGGTATTTTTTTTAAATCCAAAGGAAACAACAGTACGTTAAACTTAAGGTACCATTGTCGTGAAGCTTGTTTAAGTCCGTATATTGATTTCTTAAGTTTGCACACCATATGCTCTTTTCTTTTTTCTATGAAACCCCATTGGTTGGTCCATGTACACATCTTCCTCTAAATTCCCATTTAGAAAGGCAGTTTTCACATCCATTTGGTGTAACTCTAAATCATAATGAGCCACCAAGGCCATAATGATTCTTAAAGAATCTTTCTTGGATACCGGTGAAAAGGTCTCCTTATAGTCGATGCCATCTTTCTGAGTGAATCCTTTTGCAACTAGTCTGGCCTTGTAACATTCTAAGTTACCATGAGAGTCACGTTTCGTCTTAAAGACCCATTTACATCCAACTCTCTTACAACCTTCTAGTAATTCAACAAGGTCCCAAACATCATTCTGTTCCATAGATTTCAACTATTCTTTCATGGCATTTAACCACTTTTCACCATTGTTACTATTCATGATTTGTGAAAACGTAACTGGATCATCTTCCATTCCCAAGTCAAATTCAGACTCTTGTAGATATACCATATAATCATTAGAAATAGCGGATCTCCTATCTCTTTGAGATCTTCTTAATGCTATTTGTTGTGGTTCTTCTACTATGGGCTCATTCGGTTCATTTACTATAATTTCATTGTGAGTAGTGGGATCATTTATTTGTGTTGTTCTTTATTACTATTAATCGGTACAACAACATGAGGAACAACAACTTTATTAGAGACACAAGTCAAGGGAACTTGTATTCTCAATTCTTGAATCTCCACCTTTCGTGGTGTTTCACTCCCACTAACTTCATCATTCTCAATGAACCTAGCATTTCCAGTTTCAATAATCCTTGTAGTATAATTATGACGATAAAATCTATACCCTTTTGATTTTTCTGGATAACCAATGAAATATCCACTGATTGTTCTTGCATCCAGTTTCTTTTCTTGTGGATTATAGTATCTAACTTCTGCCTGGCAACCCCAAACATGCAGGTGCCTTAAACTAGGTTTCCTTCCAGTCCACAGTTCAAAAGGAGTCTTTAGAACTGCCTTACTAGGAACCCTATTCAACAGATACATGGCAGTTTTAAGAGCATAAGTCCACAACGAAATGGGTAAAGATGATTTACTTAACATACTCCTAACCATATCTAACAAGGTCCTATTATGCCTTTCTGACACACCATTTTGTTGTGGTGTACCTGGCATTGTGTATTGAGCACATATGTCCTCTCTTTTCAAGAAATTTAGCAAATGGACCTGGATGTTGTCCGCTTTCATCATACCTTCCATAATACTCTCCACCCCTATCAGATCTGACAATTTTCACCTTTCTGTCTAATTGCCTTTCAACTTCATCAATGTAAATCTCCAAAGCATTTATAGCCTGAGATTTATCATGTAGCAAATAGATATAACCATAACGTAAATAATCATCAATGAAGGTGATAAAGTATCTTTCTTTATTGAAAGCGTTAACATTAAAAGGCCCACATACATCAGTGTGTATAATTTCAAGAAGCTGAGTACTTCTTGTAACTCCTTTTCTTTATGTGTTTTGTTTGTTTACCTTTAATACAATCCACACATACATTTAGATCAGTAAAATCTAAATCCGGAAGGATTTCATTCTTTACTAATCTTTCCATTTTTTCTTTGGAAATATGTCCCAAACGTTTATACCACAAGTAAGCAGAACATTCATTTATTAAGGCACGTTTAGTGCCAACGTTATGATGCAAAGGTCATGAGTGTTTCAGCAAATAGATTATTAAGACATAATTTATATAATCCATCGCATAAGGTACCATTGCCAATTAAATGATTGTGCTTGTACAAACTGAAACAACCACTACCAAATCTAAAGGAATATCCAGCCTTATCAAGTTTAGAAATTGAAACTAAATTCCTAGTTATACTAGGTACATACAAAGTTTCCAATAAATCTAAATGATATTCAGTGTCAAGGATTAAACGATAAGTCCCGATAGCTTCCACTGGAACTTTCATTCCATTGCCCATGAAGACAAACTTTTCATTTGGCTTTGTGGCCTGGGTTGTAAGGAATCCCTGCAACATATTAGAAACATGAACAGTGCATCCAAAATCAATCCACCAAGTGTTATAAAGAACTTCAGCTAAGTTTGATTCATAACATACATAAGCACTGGGCTTATCTTTCTTTTCGAACCAAGCCTTACGTTTCGGGCAATCCTTTTGGAAGTGCCCAGCCTTCTTATAGAAATAACATCTGTTTCCATTATGTTCCTTCTTGTGAATTTTAGAAGAAGAAGCCTCATTAACCTTCAGAGGTCCTCCTCCCTTCTTCTCATGTTTCTTGAAACTTTTCTTTTCAGCTCCTTGACCTTTCACATAATTGATGGAATGAATTCCCTGGTTCTTGAGTCTGGTCTCTTCCTGAACCAACATACTGTGCAATTCATGCACATTCCATTTATCCTTCATAGTATTATAGTTCATCTGGAAAGGACCATACTCAGCTAGTAATGAGTTCAGGATGAATTGCACCAGGAAATTTTTATGCACATCCATCCCCAATGATTTCAGTCTTACTGCAATATTCGTCATTTCAATAACATGCTCATGCATTGTACGATGACCATAAAATTTCATGGTGGTCAATGTACTCATTAGTGTCCCAGCAAGACACTTATCAGCAGTTTGGGAGAGCTCTTTCACAACATTAATACTTTGAGTTATACATACATACACATCAACATGCTTCATAGATTCAGATACATTTCATACAATGCATATTGATGTTCACCTTTGGGCAATCCATCAATACACAACATTTAACATAATGATGCTAATAGAAATTTCACATAATTTGGTAATGATGTATACACTAACTAGAAATATTTATTATCTTTGGATATATAAATATAACTAATAGTATATTCACATTACCAACATTCATGTTCATTTATTATAGAGAGACAAACAATCAACCTTTGGGTTGATCCTTAACTGCCTTATAATAATGAACTTCAATTTACCCATAAAAACAGTAAGTTTCATGTTATTTATAGCATCAAAATTATGGGTAATTGAAAACACAATCATAATGGTCAGAATTAAAACAATTCATAAGAATTTGACCACTTTGGTGACTAACAAATCCACCATACTTAATTCCAAAAAAATATTTTCTGAACAATTATTGGATTGAAATTTCACATTCAAATTTCCTCCCTCTTTTTTTTTTTTTAATCTCATCAGCAATCGAACCACCATCTCCGGACGCCACCTCCGGTCGTCTTCTCCGGCAGCTCCAGAACCTTCACAGTCCGGTCCATCTCTTTGGCGGCGCTAGAACCATCATGTCCGGTCGTCTTCTCTGGCGGCGCCAGAACCATCACAATCCGGTCAACCCCTTCGAGCCAGGCAACAACCACCGGCCAGGACCCATATGAAACCCCTCGCAATATAGATCCCGACTCCCAGCCGGAACCCTAGCCCCAGAAGCTGTGTCAGATCCGGTTTTTTCTCTGGCGGCAGCAACGATTCTGCAGTTTCCAGTTTCCCAGCGCACCACCTTAGAGGCAAAAACTACCATCGGCGCAGCGGAAAGAGTCCACGGTGGTCGGCGGAGGCACGGCCAACTCATCCTCGCCAGGATTAGGTCTCACGGATCTGTCGCGCCTCCTCCGAACCCATCGTCGAACTCCCGTCAGAAATCGAAATTTCCGGCCAAAACCAGAATATTCGGTTGGTCGATGGCCTGAACTGCAGCGGTGAGCGACTGTCCGTGAAGAGAAGTAGGAGGAACAGCGCGCCGGAACCCTTCGCCGGAAAACAAGGAGACGCCGGAGAAATTGCTTTCTTTTGATTTTTTTTTTTAAACAATTTCTCATATCTGGATTGTTTAGATCTTTCTCTTTCATGTTCATTTTGTAAGAACGATTTACAAATTATCATACATGAAAAATCATGAATTCCCAAACCTTGGCTCTAATACCACATGTTAACATAAATTTGTATTCTTTACATTATGGTTCATCATACTAGAACACAATTAGGATCTTAGGAATTCATAGTTTTCACATACATTAAAATCAAATCAATAAATAGTACTAACCTTTATCCATGATGCGGAATAAACTTCAGATCTGAAAGCCTTCTTGAATCTTTATCAGTCCCTTCTCCTTTCTTGCTTACGCTTTTCACTATCTGATGGAAATAAACTATTGGCGTATCCTTATAGGTAGAGACTGAATATATGGGGGTTTAATTTGAAATTCAAAACCATCAGATAATACCATCAGTTATCGGTTTCTTTCGAATTTCAAAACCATCAGTTATCACTAGGATAACATCCCACAATCATCAGATAATTGCTCCCATCAAACAATTACTTAATTATCCTTTTCATAACCTCCCTTAACTTACAACTAATTTACCTTTTAGCCCTTTAATATGTTTTAATTAAATCATGCTTAATTCCCATTAAACATGAGACACATTTCTAACACTACATCTCAAGTTGACTAGCTTATCCAGTTTTAAAGTGTTGAAAGTTGTGCTCTTTGGTTCTTTTTCGGTTGTTTGAAGGGTTGAAGATGGCAATTCCTTACCCCCATTTCATTGCTTCCAACAAAGGAGACGGGCCTTATAGTGCCTTCTTCTCCATCTTCTTCCCTTTTCTTACCTCTTGCCACTCTGACCCAGGATGATTTGAAGAAAATTGCCGCTCACAAGGTCATCGATTGTGTTGAGTCTGGCAACATATGGCACAGATTTGGCCTTGAGAACACAGTGGAGCACGCGGTAATGTTCAAAACTTCAAATAGATGGCTTAGAATCCCATTGCGGTATGAGCACTTGCTCCAAGGAGGCTGTAATGTGTCAAAAAGAAAAAAAAACAACTATAAGAGGTACTGGGAACTCTATTCCAGTGAGACTTTTGTACCGTGACTTGCCTGGACATTTGCTTAATATCCCATTAGACTTGCTGAAAGTGGAGAGGTCATAGACCATCCTGGTGTGGAGTACTTCCCGGACATGAAAGCTCAAATTCTTGGGTCCAAATTTGAACTTGCACCGTTCTTAACTACCTAATTTGCATTATGCCTACTTAATCTCATTACATAAGGTATCACAGACAGTTTCTCTGCCCATATCGTAGTCTCATGGTTGATAATACTGGTTACACACTTGTAGTTGTCACAAAGTTGGCAAAAGTATGTTAGTGTCTCGTAGCTGATAACGGTAATGGTTTATTGTAGTGCAAATCTTTGCAGACGTTACATCTTCTATGAAAGGTTTGAAGTGGGTCTATATCTTTTTTTTAACACTTCTCTCTTCTTCTTTAACCTCCCATGTTCTGGGTGTCATGGTTTTCTATAAACCAATTTGATCAATAACCATTTTCCATAGGATACTACCAACTTTCATTGGTCGATTTCCTCTCATTTTGTGCGTGTGATTTTTTTCATTCACCTTAACTACTGTCAACAACATGATTTACAAAATGGTATAGAAAAGTTATAAATGTTCAAAGGAAGTCAAATTTTTTTTTTGCCTTCATTATATCATCATAGAACTTTTTATCTACCAATAAGTGAAAGAATTTTTGCACATATATATATGTGTGTGTGTGTGTGTGTGTGTGTGTATATATATATATATATATATATGTATAAAATTTCATTACCTATTGCATCATAATGATTCAGCTGATTATTATTATATACAATACACCAAAAAATTCATGTCCATAACAAAATGTATCCAAATTAAAACTTGTACTTGATTAAAAGAAAAAAAAATGAAAAACAATGATTAAATTCAGCCACGCATAGCGTGGGTATACAGCTAGTTTTTATTTATAATGCAGGATGCTTAGACATTCAAATAAGTCTTTTAATTAATGATGACAAGAGGATGGAATCCTCTTTTCAACTCTTGTATTTTGTAGCCTATGTCTATGTGCAAGAAGCAGGACATCATAAGATTCATGCAAAATATGTACATGGGCAAAAGAGAAATCCAGTTGTTCCTTTCTCCTGCTTCAAATGGATTCAACTAATAAATTTAATCAATCTACCAGTTGTATGTAATATTTTACGGTTACTTTTTACTTATTTAGTTATTGTATGATCATGTATCAATTATGATTTTTATTAGGGGCATTTAATGTGGTATTTTGTTTCTAAATCATAATTTTTTATGTATATTTTTATGTTTTTACTCTATATCATTTCTTTAATCTTTAATTTTGCTTGATGTACATTTCATATATAAGAGTGGATTATTTTATAAAATCTTGGTCTAATTTATACTTAAGGGACAATATTGTAATTTTCAAAAAATATAAAGTGAATAAAATAATTAAGCAAATTTTAAATTGCTATTGGAATTTAATTAAAATCAAACTCATGAACTATGTAGGTTCTTTACTGTTAGAATCCTATTCTAATAATTACTTCTATTCTAATTAGCTATACTTTACAAAAGTTTATATTAAAACTAACGTCTTGATAAGTACTATCGTGTCTCTCAATCTAGATTTTTATTTTTTGTTTGTATAATTATTTTATAAATTAATTAATTATAATTCTATTATAATTAAAATTAGTTAAATAAAAAATAATTTTTTTAAAAGTAAATATATTTGACATTAACTATAATAGTGCATGAAAAAATAAAATCACTCTTTACATTTAAAAGTAATTGTAATTTTAAAATGTAGTTATCAAAAAATATTTGTATTTATAATTTTATTCCTTTTCTATTTATATTTAATTAAATATTAATGATTATTTGGAAAAATAAAAATTGAATACCAAAGAGGGAATCCCCTTTATAATAATAAAGTAATATAAGATAACTCTCTATATTTAAAAATAATTATAATTTTAAATTGTAATTATAAAAAATATTTATATTTATAATTTTATCTCTTATTCTATTTGTATTTAATTAATTATTAATGGTTATTTGGGAAAGTGAAAATTGGATACCAAAGAGGGGAATCTCCTTTATAATAGTAATAGATGAAAACTTTAATAATTAGCTATACTTGATTTAGCATTTAAGGCAACAACTGCTTTGACAACTCTACGCATATCCATAAAAGTTAAGGGAGTTCAGTGTAATATTTTAAATAAGAAAAAATATGCATAATTTTTTTGGTACGAACCTTAGGATAGCCTATGTATAAGCGAAAATATGCATAATTTAAACAAACCTTAGGATAGCCTGTAATTTAATTACAAAAATGATCGTTTTAGATGAGTAAAACAATGAAAAGACTAACTTTTTAAAACTTGACAAAAGTATTAAGTGATGTTTCTTACTTCAAGGACACCACAACCTTCCTTTACTTCTATATACTCAACGTATACGGAATAATCTGGCTCTAGAAAGTAAGTTCCTTAAATGGTTAAGATATTATATACAAAATAAAAATCTTGAAGGTATTAAAATAACATACATAACTGCTGTTTATACAATTAATGTTTTAAAATCATAATAAGATAATAATGTTTTTGTATATTTATTTAATATCCGCACACGATGACATCCTACCAAGCTCTACAAACAAAAATATTGATGATAGAGATTTAAGAAACCATCAAATAATTTGATCCTAAAAATTTAGCAAATTAGAAATAACTAATAGAGTAAACCATCAACTATTCGTTATCAAAATCATATCATATTCGTATGAGTCCAAGAAGAATGCTATATCAGAAGTGGCGCAGAATAACAATCATAAGAAAAAAGTGACGAACAAAACATATCACTAATAGAAATAGCAAAAGGATGGTCTAGAAGCATGTGCGCTGTCCATCTCTTATTTGAATCCTTCACAAAAAGCTTGTTTTATATCATTTAAATAATAAGTATTCATGTGAATAGATTATTATAAAATATAATTAAATTTGATATGTTATTTGTGATATGTTATTTTAATTTAGTAAGTATTTTAAATTGTTTGACAAAATTGTGATATATAATACTAAATTTTGTCTATTTTTATTTTTATTTTATAATTTTTAAAATTTTATTTTAAATTATTAAATACTCACAAATATTCACATATACCCACTTTCCCATGAGATTATATATGGGTATCCATAACAGGGACAAAAGCCAGGGTGGGACCTCATTAACACTCCTAAACATAATTTAAATAAAATTATTATTCTTATATCTAACTTATTCAAATTTCCTTATAAAATAGATATAATGAACGATTACACACTTCATATGAAATTAATTTTAGTTAAAAAATTGAAATTATTTTAAATAATTCTTTAAATAATTTAAAATTTGTATAAATTCATACATCTTACAGAAATAATAACTAGTTATATTATAAACACAAAAAGGATGCTTTTCATGAGAATAACCCATTGTGTTAAGATACTTGTACGTACCTTGTTATCTACTTTTTCATGATTTACGTGTTGTGACTGCTTAGATTCATTTATAGCCTTCCTATAGATAGTATTATCATCATGTCACAATGTGTTGTTGTTTGTTAGTTTTCGTGCTTTAGTAATTGAAATTGAAGGTTGATTAATTTGTTCTTGTGTGAGCAAGTGATGGTCGTATCCTATAACAACCAACACTTTCATATTTTTTTTCTTATTTATAGAGGCTTTCTATGTTTTTAATACTTGGAAGTTCTCTCTATTTAGAGACTTTGCAACTTTACCCACGTAGTATAATAAGATTTTATGCGTGATATATCAGCCGACCCATGCAATAAGCGGAAGAAAGATTTCTCTTCATTCATTTAATGCCAACATTTTACATTTACCATCATTTTTTCAGCCGATTTTTTTCTTTTTTCTAATGGTCACTAATTTTTTTCTTTGCATTTAATTTCATCATTTATGGCTTGTTTTTTCTTTATTTTTTTCTATCATTATTAACTTTATTTTCTCACTTAACTGTTTATATCACTTGGAGATGAATTTAATATCAATTATTTAGAAAAACAAACCCTAACACATTTATTATTAGAAAAACACCCCTTTATTTCTAGGTCCGAACGATACTGTTAATTCAAAGGTGAGAAACAATAAGCCCTGACTCCAACCCACACCACGACGGTGTAAGTAACCTTAACCCGCACCCCCAACTCGTCTCTCTCTCGCCCCCTCCTTCTCTCTCCTCACACAGCTTCTATTAGAGCTGTTCTCGAGCTTTCTCTAGCAGTCGAATCTCCTGTTCATTCGCTTTCCTTCACTCTGCTGCAGCTTCAAGGTTTCTCTATGCCTTATGGTAAAAAGGTAAAGCTTACTTGGCTAAGATTCTTTCGTTGTCTTTTCGGAAAGCAAATACCGATATAATGATTGTATTCGTGTTTGAATCTGTTCGTTATGTCTAGATTCCCCTTCTATTTTGGATTCTAAGTTACTGTGCTAAAATTTTCATTTTTTTTTTGTTGGATTGATGATTTGGTTTGCTTCAAGTGACAAGAAGTGTTCTTTGTAACAAAATACTAATTTCTTACACAACCAAAAAAAAAAAAAAGAGTGGTGACGCAATATTCACAACTACTAAAAATTGACACATTAGTTTAAATGTAAATAATTATTTCACATAAAAATTTACAAAATTATCTAATACAAAATAGTTATGTGTTAAATATTTATTAACTTTATTTACACAATTTATATGAACTATTTACACAAATTTTTCTCAATATATACATGTACAATCAATAAAAGATGAAATATAACAATTAAATTTTAACTTTTGAATTTGAGTTCAATTCAAGTTATAATTCCAAATTTCCAATATATCTAACTAAATAATTAAATTTATTATACTATAATTTAATAAAAATATAATAAATTTTAAATATAACTAATCGAAATGAAATTTATCAACTTCAAACTCCTAGTGTTATTTGGACATAATAAAAACTTTATCTTATATTTGAACTCAACATTATCAAAACCACTTCTAAGTTTATGAAAATTGCTTGATGTTATTACTATCCTACCCTGAATATTCAATATTACACATTCAAGACACTCAAGTGATGGAATTTAAAATTGGAGACAGATAAGATAATCATTAAGAGTTTGAACGTTGGTAATTTAGTTGGTGCAAATATAATTTAATCTCAACTAATATAAAATTTAAGATTTAGTTGGTGCAAATATAATTTAATCTCAACTAATATAAAATTTAACTTTCAAAAATATTTTTCCTATAATTAAAAACTTATATAAATCCAATTTAACTAGAAATACTCAATTGTGTTAGGAAATATTAACGCTCTTCTCAAAGAAATGTGAAATTTTATAAAGAAAAATGACCATATTTGATTTGAATTCACTTGTATTTTAAAGAGCAATAATAATAGTATAAAATATTTTATTAAAAATAATAAATTTTAATTAAAAATAACAATGTTATGAATTTTTCATAAATATTATAATTTTAAACCTAGTAATATATAATAAGTTATCACTTTATCATTGCAAATGTAAATATGATTTGATTTTTATACTGTAAAAAGAGAATATTATTTTGTAACTTGTATCAATCTTATTTTGTTATTTTTTAAAAAAAAAACACTTTTGTTCATCCACTTGTTTAAATATTGATAAAGTCATAAAGTTATAATTCTTATTGCTTTTAAAGAAAATTTTATTCATAAAATAATTTATCTAAAAATTAATAGAGTTAATAAAATGTGAAAACAAAAACATAAAACAATGTTAAAATAAAAAATAGTGTAAAAAACCGAACTGTATAACGCAAAAGTAAAAATTAAGGTATAATATTTCTTTAATGCTTACTCTTAATTGGATTCTGGAAATGTATTACAGTATCCATATACTGTCACAATACCATCTTGAGTTGAGGAAGCCAAGATCTATCGTTAGTTGGAATATAATTAAGATATATTATCTTTATCTATATTTATATACATATTTTTTTATATATTATATCTATATACATATGGTAAAATTGAATCTAGTATAATAAATGTTATTAGATAAAGTACATTAAATTCAAACTTAATATAAATAATTTAGATAAAGTAGATTACTCACTAATCCAATAAATACTGATTAGCTACATCCAACTCTAACTCAATTCAAATGAAATTACTTTTCTTTTATAATTTCAAACTCGATTTAGATAATTTAGATAAAACACATTAAACATTAATCCAAAAAATACATATAGATTAAATATATTGAATATTTCAAGAGATTGATCACAATGGTTAGTGCACCGTAATCCTAAAAGTATAGATAAAGTTTAAATCTTAAAATCAATGAAAGAAGGCTTTGATCATTGCGCTTTCTTTGGAAGGAATGAGAATAGTACATAAAAGATTTAACAGAAAATATGATTAGTGAAATTTTAAGATAATAATTAGTTTAAAAAATTAGAAGAAGGTAAATCAAAGTAAAAAACAATAAATTTTTTTTTTTTGTAAATTTTAGTTCAGTTATATTTCAATTTCGATTGCAATTTTATTTTTTAAATTTTTCGTTCAGATAGGAGAATTATCCATTGATTTATTAGTTTGTTTGGTCACTATGCCTCAAATAATAGCATGCTATACTTCTTATATCTTTTACATGACTGATATATTATGCAATTTCTCATATTTTTTTACATGACTGCTTATTATATATTATGCAACCACATATAGGAAGGATGCAAAGAGGGTAAAATTTGTTTAATTAATCACTTCTATTATTTTTTTAAATAATTTAAAAAGAAATTTATATTTCACAAAGTTTTTAATACATTATAATAAAATAAAGTGTAATTTTTTAAATAAAATATCATAGTTATGTCTAATTTATATTTTATAAATGAAAACAACCATTTATCTTTAATAGAAATCATCTGTTAAGATAATTAAATAATAATAATTTTTTAAATGTATGTTTTTTCCTTATTATACGATATAGTAAAAAGAAATCAATCTTTTACAATTTCATATATTTTATTAATTATATCTAATTATAATTTTAAAATTGCTTTATAAGCTGATGAATTAATAAAATGTATCATAAAAGAACACATGAGAGTACTTACAAAAATCATATAATTTTTTAAAAAATTATTAAGACTAGGATGATAGATATATTAGATTGTGGTTATGTATATGTCAAATTTCACTAAGGAAAGATATATGCCACTAATTGGAGTGCTCAAAGCAATATCTTCTGGAAGGATTAGTGGAGTCACACGATCTTTCAATTCCTAATGCTATGATTTGCTAATGGTGATAAAACATTTTATTTTATTTTTTTCTTAATGGCAAAAAGAGAAAGCTATTATAAATTTAATAAAGATGCAAAGTAATCTGTATGATAAAGAGCATATACTTTGGGGAATTACGTGTTAATGCTTGAATTTAATTCATTAGTTTGGATGTCATCTCATGGTAAAGGAAATTAAATCTATTATACAGATCTCAAGTCATCGATGCTCATGATATTGATATATTAAATTTGGAAAATGGAATTACCAACCAACTCTTCCCAAACTTAGATTTGGTTCTTCCTCTTCACTTTGGCTATTACCATTCTGAGGCTCTTTAATCTGGATATACTAATTTAAGTTTTACTTTTCTAAATTCTTATATATACATGTGTGTATAAATGATATATATGTTTTAGGAATATTTAAATAATTTATGCATGTGTACAGATTATAATTTAAATAATATTTAAAAATATGTTGGTATAACAAAAATTAATTATATTTTGAAATATAAAAAATATGATTTGATTTTTAAAAATTTCATCTCTGGCCATATTATTATTTTCAGTTTGAAAAGATGAGACTGGTTTAAAAAAAAATGTTTCTCTTCGCATTCAGCGCCGTACTAATAGGTAGCATTATCTGTTTAAAAATGAAAACGCAAGCGAACTAAAAATGGACGGGGTATGTTGTCCACAAAGCCACGCCTAGTTCAGTGAACGACTTGGTCAATATGAAAAAAAATAAAATAAAAAATAAAAAACAATTAGAGAAGACAAGAAATGAAAATAAAAATCTCAATGAAACAATAACGATTGTAAAAGTTATCAAATGGTATGGAAAAAGTTTATTCTTAAGATAAAATGTAATTTATACATCTAAAATTTACTTTAATATCAAATTATTTTTAGAATTTTTTTTGTCTTACTAAATTCTCAAATTTTAATTTGACCTGAAAATATTAATTTTTGTATTAAATGAAACAAATGTTAACATCCAATTTCAAATTAGATCAATATTCAAGGGGGTTTAGTAATACAAAAAAATTTAAAGATAATTTGATACATGAGTAAACTTTAAGAGTATAAATTATATTTTATCTCATAAGATTTTTGAACTGAATGGTTACATAGTGTGAACATAGAGATGACCTCCATTTCATTTAAAGGAAAAATTAACATTTTGAAATTAAACCAAACTTCAAGAGACTTAGTGAGACAAAAAAAAATTTCAGAGATAATTTAATATTTGGATAAACTTTAAACATGTAAATTATATTTTACCCTTATTCTTAAATAGTCCATTGTATGCTTGCCTTTATGGGTGTTCATAACTGAACCAAATTGATCAAAACCGAAAAAATCAAATAAAAAACTAAAAATTGAACAAAATCAAAATTAATCGGTTTTGTTTGGTTTTCTTTTTGATACAAACCGATTGGTTTGGTTTGGTTTTCAATTCTCAAGTATGAAATCAAACCAAACTGAATTTATGTAATTATTCATATATTTTTATAATTACATACTTAAATATTATTGAATTTTAATTTATTATTATCTCTATAGAAATGTTTAGGTCAATTTATTATTTATATATATTCCATTATACTTTTCTCAATATTTTTAGGCTAATTTATTATTCATTGAGTCATGAAAAGAAAAAAAAAAGTCTAGTTGGATATAATTTTTTTTAAAAAAAAGTATTGAGCAAAAACCAAATGGACTGAATTGAATCAAACCAATCGAGAACAATTTGGTTTAATTCAATTCTCCAATTAAAATAAAACTGATTATTTTTTAATATAAAAAAACCGATTGATTTTGGTTCAAATGACTTTTTTTCTCAAAACCAAACCAAATAAAACTACGACCCCTACTTGACTTCAAATCTTGGAGAATTGATATGTTGCATTTTGCAGCCCTTGCTTAGTCTTTCAATAAAGAGTAATGTTACAAAACATAATCAGAATTTTTAATATAATTTAGATAAATTTAAGGATAGTTATTAGATGAAATAAAGTGATAAAGACCAATCACTTATATAAGAGTCAAAAAGCATGTCAAATCGCTCTATAAAAAATTCTAAACTTCAATAAAAATTCATTTTTAAGAGCCTTAATTATCGCATGATTTTAATTTGACCGCAGTGTAGTATGTACCGATTTTACATTTCATGGTAGGATTTTTATTTGGTCTTTACATCCATAAATTCTCAAACCATTAAGGGTGTGTTTGGAATCAAAAAAATTAGAATTGAATTGAATTAAATTAATTTGAGTTGCATTAAATTAAATTAAATTAAAAATTAATTCTTGTATTTGGAACTCTTTATAAACATTGTGATTTAGATAGATTTAAAAATTAAATTTTATGTTTGGAATACAAAAAAAAAGAATTGAATTGATTTTATTTTAATAAATTTATATTTTTACCCTTTTTTTTTAATAAACCTTCTCTTTTATTTTTAAATAAATGATTAAGGATAAAAAAGGAAATTTAAATAAATTCTACTCAAATTCTCTCATTTTTAATAGAATTTCAAAATTAACTTAATTAAAATTTATGATATTTCTAAAGATTTTTAAATTTTATCAATTCACATTTTATAATTTTTTAAATAAAAAAATAAAATAAAATCATAAAATTATTAAGTTCAAACGTACATTGAGGATATAGAAATCTTTACACTCAAAGGATTCGATATCATCTTGTCACTTTTGTCATGAATAGATATACTTGTGGTTCAAAAGTGAGAAACACTTATTTCATGCAATAATTTATTAATGGTGTTTTTGAATTGGTTTATTTTGTAACTAAAAAAATTATAATCACAATATTTTTGAGAGAGTTTTTTTTTTAAATGATTTTTTTCTAAAAAAATGCTTACCCAAACATGTTGGTCTTTGAATTGAATAATCTCATGAAGTGTTAGATTTGACGTCAAAGAGTGTATAATTTATCTTAAATTTGGCATTTAGTACCATCACAATAATATTATTTAGTTGTTACATTAATAAAATTTACATCCTACAACAAATTATTCAACGCTATAAGAATCCACTTAGTCCCATGGCTAGTCTTGGCACATTTATTTTATTAAGTAACTTTTATAAACGTTAAATTTTATTGGTCTAAAATCAAGTCCAAAAAATTTTAAAAATAAATATTACTTCATCTAATTATCAAAAGAAAAGTAAACGTTAATTATTAAATGCATGTTTGGTTTTGATTAAATTTTTAAAAAAATTATTTTTTTAAAAACTCTCTTAAAAACTTTTTGATTATAAATTATTTTGAGACAAAATATAAGTTAAACTAAACATACACTAAATAAAATAATTATAAATATTTGATATCTTAAATTTAACGATACATAAACATTATTAAAATATGTAAGTAAATAAGACTTACTCGCAGAGTAAATAAAAATTTGTACCTAGTTAAATTTAAAGGAAAAAATGAATAGTTATAATTATTCATAAAAAAATCAATGGTTGAGATTATAATAAAATGTATATATATATATAATTTTGATTCAGCCCATTTAATTCTTTAATTAAATGAGCCAAACTCATTTACCCATGAGTTGACTTGTTGAACTGTGTAGTTTTTTTTTTCAAAAAAGTAACAATATGTAATTTTGAACTATGGTTTTCATAACTGAACTAAACTGATCTAAATCTAAAAAACCAAAAACCGAAGGTTCTCCTTTTATGTAAACAGATTGATTTGATTCAGTTTTCAACTTTCTTTCATGAAATCAAATCAAATCAAACTAAATTGAACTTATATAATTACATTTAGGGGTATTCAAAACTGATTTAATCCAAATAAAACCAAAAAACTAATACAAAAAAAAAACAAAAACCTCTTAAAATTGATTGAAATTGGTGTTTTTTTTTGTTTTTTTCAAAAACTGATTCGTTCGATTTGATTTTCGGTTCTAATTTTGAAAACCGAAACAAACCAAACCGAACCAAAGGTAATAATATATATATTATAAACTATTTTTTATATGTGATGTTACACTTTTACCCCTCAGAACCTAAATTATTTTTTATATATTGTAATGATATTATTATATATGATATAGCATAAACTTCTTTTATCCAAATGTTATTATCACAATTTTAATATTTAAAATATAAGTTTGAGAATATTATCAAGTTAAACATAAAACTTATGAGATTTTCTGATGAAGACTGTTACTATAGTATAAAGTTGAATTAATGTTTAGCAATTGACATTATATTAGTTATAGACATTGATTGTTATTTGAGTTAAGAACTTCCCTGAACACTTGAGATTGATCCTAGTTCATACTCTATTTAGGATAAATTTAGTCAAAAAAAAAAGATAAAAACCAATCAACCGAATCGAACCAAACCGATCAGTTTGGTTTAGTTCGATTCTTCAGCAAAAACTAAACCGATTGGTTGATTTAAGTAGTGAACCAATAGGTTCGGTTCGGTTGAGATTTCTCTCCAAAACCGAACCGAACTTGACTGTGAACACCCTTAATTATATCAATGATATCAAAATTGGATTGGATTGGTGGGACCGCGAATTAGATTTTTTTCTGATTATGGTTCAATGTCATAACCAAATTCATGGCTGGATCATTTTAAGCAGGTCAAGACCAATCAAAAACCGACCATAATCTCTAAATCAACCAGTTTTTGCTGAACAGGGCTGGCTATGGTTAATTTATTTTAACTTTTTTGAATTTTTTTTTAATCAAAACATTACTAAACTTTTTAAACTAATTATTATTATGTTGTGATTAATATTTTATAATTATAAGACTACAATTTTATTATGTATTTAATTATTAGTGATGTGTGTTATGACTTAATGACTTATAAAAAGATATTGTTGATATTTTATTAATTTGATTGTGTCTATTATATATATATATATATATATATATATATATATATATGACGTAATTATGATGTCATTCAGTCTGATTATTTGGTCTAATCAATTAAACTTGAATCAGAAGTCTAACCAGTTCACTATTTGATTCAACTTTTACAATATTAAATTACATATATATATATATATATATATATATATATATATATATATATATAGTTACATATTTATATATTATAGTTACATATTTATAAATAATTAAATTTTAATTTATTATTGACAATGTAAAAATGTTTACGTCACTTTAACAGCCCTGGGAGAAGAGATTTTCATTTCCAGTTTCATTCCCATTCTGGCTTCTGTACATGGTGTTTGCGTCATCATTAGCTACTGTTTGGATAATATTCAGGCGCAATCAGCCACTGTTTGTTTACTTTTTTCAAGCCAAAACTGCACAATAGACTTATAATTAAATAATTAAAAATAACCGCACTGATTCAAGAACTACTTTTGATCTTAATCGTGGAACAAAAAATTTATGAACATAATTTTATCCAAAAAAAATTTAATTCTTAATGTAAATAATTATTTGATAAAAAAAAGTTACATTTTTTTGTGTGTAGACTAAATCAATAAACACTTGAAGCATAGTCACTTTTAATATAAAATAATTATTTGATATAAAAATTTATGTTATTAAGTAATATAAAATAATAATAAGCCATTAGAAGTAAATTAGTAGTAAAGAATGAGAATTTAACTTATTTAAGTGAGTGATTCAGTTTAGAAGGTAAAGTAAGGAGATTAACTACTGACAAAAAAATTATAAATGTAAATTTTAATAATTTTATAATTTGTTATACATGTATATGTACTTTATCATAATTCTAATAATTAATTTTTTTATTAACGATTAATACTTATCACTTTACCTTCTAAAGTGAATACAAAATTTAAATAATATATAAGAGGTCATAAATTCAAAACTCCTTATCGTTAATGTTATAAAAAAAGTAATATAAAATAATAATATGCCTAGTGTTAATTAGCTTATTTTACACCCCGTGTAAACTCAAGTGTAATTTCTCAAACTACAGGCAAGTTAGAAGGGATCAATCCTAATTTACTAAGCACTTAATAGAATTGGACAGAATGTGAACGGACTTAACATGACAAATTCAAAGACAAAAAACTTCCATTGCTGTTGAATTTATTCACACAAAAGTTCCCAATTTGTTTTCATTACCCTCCTCACCAAGGGAATTCAAACAAAATCTACACCAACAAATGCAATTAGCAATGCTCCTAGCTAGTCCTAATCACTCTATCAGCTAGCAAAACCATAGGACTAATTATACACAGATGAATGAAAATTTACTGGCATTATACCCAATTGATCAGGTAAATTGTATTGTGGGTTAAACTGTTGTTGCTGCAAATTGTTTGGGGGGTTAAACTGCTGTTGCTGCAAATTGTTTGGTGGGTTTGGGTTAAACTGTTGTTGCTGCTGCAAATTGTTTGGGGGGTTAAACAGTTGCTGCTGCAGCATTTCTGGTGAGTGGTGCATGGCAGCATCTGGAGGAGGAACCCACATCTGAGCCATGGGCAGAGGGACTGAGTCACTCTCTAACTTTGTGTCATGGATGCTTGCTCTTTTCCTCACTCTCCTCTCACTACACTGGCGAAGGAAGTACTTCTGGGCATGGCTAGCTACTTGAGTTGGTGATCTTGTCACAACACAAGCCCTTGAAATGCTTCTCCAATCTCCCTTGCCAAATCTTTGGAGCCCAATGAGGAATCGCCTATATCACATAAAGATTGGAGATCAGCAACTATATACACAAATATGAATTTAGCTACTTAGTTTCACTTTAAAAACAAAAGTAAAAAATTATAATCCTTGATAAAAAAAATTAATATTTAATTACAATAAAATAAAATTATTAAAATTTATTTCCTTGAGTTTTTCATCAATCCTTTAGAATGAACATCTTTTGAAGAAAAAAACCCTCATTCTAGGAGTCAAATCCCACAAATATGCAGAGAATTTTTTCTCTTTTCCTATGAATTAATGTATATGAACAACAACATTTTTTTACCTTCATTTAAAAAAAAAAAAGCAATGAAAAGCATTTTAATAACATGCCCACATTAACATTATAGAGTTTTTCTTGTGATTTTAAGAAGTAGAGAAGACAGACGCCTCCGCCATAAGTGAGAGAATTGAAAAAAAATTTAAGAAGTGCAGTAAATTTTTTTTTTTTAATAAAAAGAAAGATCTTTAGCTATAAAATACAGTAACCATAAGAAAGGAAAAAAAAGTTGTAACAGTTTCCTCATATTGCGAAAGTACTATCAAGAAAAAAAATAAAAGAAAACCAATTTTCGGGAAAGAAAATAATTCAAAACAAGAACAGATGAGGGTCAAAACAATATCAAACACACAGAAACCCCATTACTTTGAAAATTCCATTTTTTCTTGAAATTCCCGGCATCCAAACAGGTTTGCGAAGAACAAAATTCCAAAAAAAAAAAAAAAATCCCCAAGAAACCGAAGGAAAATGTTTTACATACCTGTGTTCGTCTTCGGTCCAGGGCTTCCCTTTCTTCCTGTCCACAGCTTTGGCGCCAGAAGAAGAGTCACACGAACCACCCTCCACCGCCTCTTCCTCCGTCGCAGAGTAATCCTGGTAACTCGGAACCTCGACCCGACCTGACTCAATCTGAAAGACGTCGTGGACCAAGGCATCGTAGTGGTCCTTGACCTCAGCTGGCGACTTGCCGGAGACCTGGCTGGCGATCCACTGCCACCGGCCTGGCATGTCCTCGGGGAACATCAAGAGAGCTTGCTCGAAGGTTATGTCCTGGTAGCGACTCCAGCGAGTGGACTCGGCGTACTGAGTCGGCCACCGAGTCGCAGCTAGGTCGTTGGTGGTGGCAGCGATACCCTGAAACATGTTTGTCGCTTTCCGAGTTGAAATTGAAAACTAAGAAAGAGACTTTGAATTTTGTGGGTGATTCAAAAAAAACGACCTTATATATATATATATATATATATATATAAAAATTTGTTTTTTATTTTAATTGAAAAAAAGTTCTTTTTCTTTTTATTTTTTTTGTTGTGTGGGACCAACTCATCACACTAATATATCAACACGTTTTTGCCTTTATTGGTTTTTTTTTATGATTATATATTTTTGGTGTTTGTGAGGTTGTATAAGGTGCAAATAAAAGAGTTAGCTCTTTGTTTGGTAAAATTGTTAATTCCTCTAAAAATGAATACGTAGAAATGCCTTCAATAGACGAATACAATGAATGAAGAATTAACTAATCTGTTATTTATTAAATTTATCATATTTTGAATTAAATTAAAAAAAGAGTTTAAATTTGATTTCTTGTCAATTTAAAATGTTTTATATTATCATTTAATTATTAATTATCAAATTAATAAAAAAATTAACAATTATAACAATTACATAAAAAGCCTAAGTAATATGAGATTAAATGATAAAAAAAAACCTATACACAATAGATAAAAGTTAAACTCAAAAGAATGTAGGTTATGTGATTGTGACAATGATGACATTTGTAATCCTAGTGTATTTTCAAATTTGTTTGTATTTTTTGTGGAAAAGAGTATTTCAAATTTTCAAACTGTTTTTATAAATAGTTTCACGAAATCTTTCATCAAGTATTAGTAATTGAAATTGAAAAACATATATGAACACTTGAGCAAAGCAATAACATGAAAAGAAAAAAGAACAAAATCTGATAGTAATATTAAACGAGCTGTGATATATTTATTAGTTATCACAATAAATGTTTAAAATTGATAAATTATAATCAACAACCAAGCAAAAAATGTTTGACAAGTCATTGACATGCTAATATTAAAAAAATATGAATATAAGAGTAATTCAAAATGTGATCCAAATTCCCCTTTGCCAAATAAATATTATTGAATATTATGAAAGGGATTCTCCACTTTGGTCAAATTGTTAATTTCATAAAAAATTATGGATAACTAATTAAACATAAATTGAAAAAAAGAGTAAAATTGTAAATACAAACTTTTTTTTGGATAATTACATTTTAGGATTATAACTATTTTTAAAGATAGGGAGTTATCTTCTTTATACACATATATTATTATAAATGACTTCAAATATATTTTACCTTTATATTAAATTATTTTTATTTAACTAATTAATTTATTATATTAATAAAAATAAAAAAAATACGAATTAAGAAACACTAACTATAGTGTTTGACAAAATTTGTCACAACAAATCTATTAAATGAAGAATTTGTTGTGTCATCATATATTTGAATAGATTAGAAAAATTATTTAAATTAAAATAAATGTAATTAATTTTATTAAAAAATTAATAAATCAATATTGACAATTCTTATAATTTTAAAAATTATATTAAATTTATTATTTTAAAATTTATTTAAACCAATATTATTTTTTATATTTGATACCTACTCACCTCTATTACATATTAGGCAGAAGATACATGCACTAATATACAGGTAAGCATATAATTTTTAAAAAATAAAACCTATCAGCATAATTTGCCTTAAAATTTTTTTTTTCTAATAAACTAGCCATGATGATTAAACATACATTAATATTAAAACGATATATTCATAAACTCTTAAAAAATAAAATAAAATTTACTCCATCTCGTTGCAACTAAAACCCTGCGAGATAAGTGCATGTCTAACGCAATTTATTAGTTCAACCTATAAGCTATAAACATGCATATATTTTACTAGTGTTTGATTTTTAAATAAAATTTAATTTTGATTCATTTTAAATATAAACTTTTTTTTATATATTATCATGTACTCATTATATTGTTATATTATTAAAAAAGTTAATTTGATTATGAAATCAACTAATTTAGAAGTCAAATTCTTTTAATAATATAATAAGATATAATTGGATGATTATGTAAAATAATTTTATAATAGGTTAAAATTAAATTCTTTAAAATAATAATATATAATATTAATATTAATTTATTTTTAGTTTAAAAAAGTTATATACTATTATTATTAAAAGAGTTTAAATATAATAATAATTATTTAAAAAGTTAATTTTTTATAAATTAAATAATAGTGTCAAAATGAAAAAATTATAATTAAATCTTTTTTTGTATATTATAATTAAATCCATTTTTAAAACTAAATTAATTGATTAAAAATTTAAAAATACACCTGCATGGATGCATTGTAGAACATTAATAATTTAACGTGGAACCCACGCTTGAACGCGCAGCCACGTACATGACTTCCAAATGACCGTACAGGTTTGCATTGAAACGTGTGAGTGTGACTTCGTCTTTTGGTATATAAAATTATAAATAAATAAACTACGTCTATCTGCTTTGTCATAACCGCCAAAAGGATGAAGATGAATTTTAAACTTTAGAATTAGGCCTCACTGCCCTATATTTTTGAGTAATTATACAAACTGAATTAATTAATTTTCAAACTGAATTAACTATGAGGGGCTGAGCGCGAGCTTCGTCCAGAGCGGATGGTTGAGTGCGCAAGAAAAAGACTAAAAAAAGTAGGTTGGTTGAAGGCCTACCACCTACTTAGTTCAGTATTCGAAATCTCTCTTCGTGGGTGCTTAGGTTAGCTGATCTTCTGGTCGAGTTTTCCCTTGGTGCCTATGATGAACTTCATCATTAACTAAGGAGTAGAAATGATTGTCCCAAATTAGTTAAAGGAAGGTCTCCCGAGAGTGGCGTTGTAGATAGAGAGATAATTGATGATTAAGAATTTCACTTTTACTATTTTGCAATTCGGCTTAGTTTTCAAAGATACAACTCAATATATCCTTTGACCTTAACTTGACTTCTATTAAAACCAACTAGGTTACCATAGAAAGATTGAAGGTCAGTTTCAGGTAGGTTGAGTTGTTTAAATATGTTATGATAGATGACATCGGCGAAACTCTCTTGGTCAAACAGAACAGGCTTTACTCGTGAATTAGCTATAGTGATCGAGATGACTAGGGGGTTGTCGTGCCTAGGTAGAATCCCTTGAGATCTTCATTAGAGAAGGAAATAGTAGGAGTTTTGCTTGGATTCTTTTTTTTTACAATTGGATGATGGACGATGTTTAACATCGCTCTAAGGTATTTCTTTCGAGATGACTTAAATTCACCTTCTCTTGCAAATCCTATGGAGATGGTAGCTATGGTTTGAGAGACTTCATCGTTATCAACTCGGACTTGTGACCAATGTGTCTTCGAGTCTTTGCTCGGAGATCTTGACTTGCTTTTTCTTCGAACTTCAAATTTTGAGTGATTGCACCTTTCATGCCCTAGTGAATTCATGATGTACTTTTAGAGTTTTCCTTGTCAAATCAGGGATTCTATGGCATCTCGGATATCAAAATACTATTCCATGCTATGCCCGTGATCATTATGGTAATTACACCATTTAGATTTATTTACGACCTTTTTATGAAATATTGACTTCGGCTTCAGAAGTTACCAAACTTAGTATGAAAGACCTCTTGAAGGATCTTTTCCCAAGAGGTGTTTGAGGAGTGTATTTGTCATAGCCTCCTCAAGAAATTAACTTTTTGGGTGTATCTCTTTCCCGAGATGGTTTTGCAAACTCCTCTTGTTTTTTCGACCCTTTGCCAAGGCTTGAAAGTCTATTTTAGCTTTTAGGGTGTCCTCCATTTTGATATACTTCCTAAAGCAGAATAATAGGTTATCAACGTTTAAAGGCTTTTTCTTCACCAAAGATGAGGCAAATGGCCTCGACTTCAAGCCTAGAAAGAAATAGTCTATGACCATTCCTTTGTTGAGTTCTCCTACCTGCATTGCTTCTTAATTAAATCTATCGATGTATTCTTGGAGTGACTCATCTCAGCCTTGCTTCAGATTCAGTAATGCTGTGGAGTACTTTAGCTGACTTTTGCTTATGGTGAAGTGGCTAAGAAATTTGTTGGCCAGATCTAAGAACTTATTGATGGATTGAGATTTCAAATAGCAAAACCACTTCAAAGCTATTTTTTTAGGGTTGTCGAAAACATCCGACATAGAATAGCATCTGCAGCCCGCACCTTGGTTGCCAATATAGAAGTATGGTACGTTTCCAGGTACTCCTATGGATCTGTGGTTCCATCGTACAGTTCCAAATTCCTAAGAATATTAAAGTTGTTGGGGAATTCCACCCCTATTATGAAATCGAAAAAGGAATAGCGATAGTTCCATCCCTCTTCGTAATGATGATTATCTCAAGAGAATTTTGATTTGTTCTCCCAATCTAGGTTATTTGGCCTAGATGGCGGGACAGATTCTGCTACGTGTTCGCTTGTCCAGTCTTGTAGCATGCGATGGATCTTGTCTATTTGGCGGTTTTGGTCCACTATCATGGTGAGGACAGCGATGAGATTAGGATTTGGTGGTGCCTCATGGTTGGGAATGTGATCTTCCCTCCAAATCTGGAGAGATTTCGACTGAGGGTCAACCGCAATTGATGGCTGGGAAACCCCTCCAGGTGGTGGTATTCTTGCTACGTTGTTGGTTTAAGCTTCTGCTCCTTCTTGATTTCTTTATGCATTCTGCGCTTGCCTTCTGATGTTGGCCATTACAGTATAGTTGGGAATAGAAGTTTATCTTTTTTCACAGACGACACCAATGTTTTGGACTAAAATTCAATATAGAGGATCATACTTGAGATAAAGCCGAAGTGTTGATGATTTGCACCTAGATGCTGGAATATGAGAATGGAAGGGGCACTCGCAGAAGATACTCCGACGATCAAGTTAGAAGAGTGCTCAATAAGTTTAAGCATTATTATAACTGAGGGGTATATTCCCCTTATATAAGCAAGAATTTGGGGTGATACACCTAACTAAATCAGATTATAACTTTTTAACGATATGGATAAACCTTATCACTTAGAGCTAATTTGAACATTAAGTCTATCACTTTAGGGCTTATCTTATATTTGTTAAAGGGCTAACTACTTACAAGGCCGAATAATATTAATATTGAACAGAGAAAGAAGATTCTGTTGCTAGTGTGTGATGGCTGCAATGTGAAGTTGAACCAAATCTTTTTAATAAGATAAAGTAAAACGAAAGCTTATGTTCTGCGTTGACGAATGATTATTCTCTTATTAGTTTAATCTTCCATATGTGTATGAGTGTTAAATCAGTAGTTAGTATTTTTCAAGTTAACAGAATTACATCATTGCATATTCCAAAGTTAACTTTTGACATAACAAATATAAACATAATAAACTAGCTAATAAAATAATATAGACATTCCCATAAACGTGGGGTAAGATTCTATTCACTTAATTACTTATGAGCGATAGGGCTCGTTAATCTGCATTTTTTAAATTTTTAATATTTTATATTTCAAAATTTAATTATATGTGAAAAGAAAAGATTTAAGTCTTCAAGATAATTATTTTATGTGAAAATGAAAATGAGATCTTTTAAAATATTTATAATAGAGTTCTAACCAAAGATAAAAAAGACAGTAATATTATATATGTATTTGTAACTGTAGTGGAATGTAAATGGTTTTAGTTTAACTCCTTTTGAATTAGCTTTTAAATAAATAATTATGTAACTAATAGAAAGAGTATTTTGAAAATAAAAAATAGAAATCAAGGCAATCCCCTTTATATATAACTAACGTCTTGAGTGACACTGTCGTACTTCTCAATCTATATTTTTTATTTTGCTTATACAAGTATTTTTATAAATCAATTAATCATAATTTTAAATCAATTAGTTAAATTTAAATATTTTTGTAAAATGATAAAATATATTTAAAGTCAGCTAAAATAGTATATGTAAAAAGAATATAATTTTTTTATATTTAAAATTATTTTTTATTATAAAATATAATGTTTGTATTTATTATTTTACTCCTTTTTCTATTTGTGTTCAATTAATTATTAATGAGTTTTATGAGAAATTAACCAATCCCCATTGTAGTCCAGCAAATCTGATACATTCCACTCCCAGAAATTAGATCAATTGCATAGTTTGCTAGGCAGATATCAGTATCTACCCAATAATCTCCCCATATGTTAATGGTTTGACCATTTACCAATTAACAAAGCTCCATTGGTTTGGTTTTCTCCCATTGTTTCACTATATCTTTCCATATTTTAGAATCCCCTTGTTTAGCTTCAGCAGCGGCTTGGAGATCATTGCCTCTTCCATACTTGCCTCTTAGAACCTCAGCCCGGAGACTATTATCACCAGTTTTCAGCTTCCATCCCAGTTTCATAACATATGCTGCATTCATAGTTGTCAGATACTCAGATTTCTGAATCGATGTCCCTCCATATTTTTAGGCTCACATAAGGTTTTCCAATTCAGAGAATGGTATTTTCTATCATCAGAACCGTGACCCCAGACAAAGCTTCTCTGGAGTTTCTCAATCTCTTTAGTAACACTCACAGGGAGATTCATGATCATCATGGAATAGGTTGGGATAGCACTAATAACTGGCTTGGCAAGAGTTACCCTACCTGCCAGAGATAAATAAGTCACTTTCTATCCAGCTAGTCATGATCTGACTTTGTCCGAGACTTGTACTGAAGGAGTTTTTGTTGGTAAGACCATCATGAGTTGGATTCCTAAATACTTGCCCAGATTTCTTGTTTCATTGAAACCACACCTGCTAGTGATAGACTGTCTACTCTGACTGCTAACATTTTTTGAGAAAAAAAAAAATTTTTTTGCTCGTGTTGACCTTTGTCTGGAAATCTGGCAAAACGAATCTAAATACTTCTTTGTGCAATCTATTTGATCATCGGTAGCCTTGCCAAATAGTAAAAGGTCATCTACAAATAGTAAATGGGAATTGAAGGTTCATTTCTCCTGCTTTCATGGGTGTCCAGTGTTGATCTTCCACTGCTTAGGAAATGATAGGAGTTAATTTCTCCATACATAAGACAAAAATGTATGGAGATATGGGATCCCCCTGCCTTATGCCCCTATAAGGCTTGAAATAAGTAGTAGAGCCACCATTCCATAAAATGTTAGTGGAAACTGTGGAAATGCAAATCACAAGTCTCAATAAGACTGCTATCTTGGCCAACTTCAATCAGCACTTGATGAATAAAATTCCAATTTAACCTATCATAGGCTTTTTCAAGGTCAACCTTTATTGCAAAGAAACCATTTCCAACTTTCATCTTCTTCATTGAGTGTTACATTTCTTGGGCTCCTTCCTGGCACACAACTACTCATGAAAAATCTGTTCTTGTTTTAACTTTTTCTTTTCTTTCCCGAAAATTGGTTTTCTTTGAATTTTTTATTTCTTGATAATAGTTTTGCAATCTGAGGAAATGGTTACACAATTTTATTGCTAAAGATTCTTTCCATTTTCAAATTTTTTTTTCTTGAAGATTTGAAATTTCAACGGCACTTCTGGAATGCACAATTTTTTATTTTCTTCAATTCTCCCACTGATGGCTGAGGCCTCTGTCTTCTCTACTTGTTTAAATTACAAGAAAAATTTCTCAGCTTTGCTCTATAATAT